>JAJOOF010001634.1:0-75023 GCA_029582545.1 Solanum lignicaule | reverse complement strand
TCTTCTTCTTCTTCTTCTTCTTCTTCTTCTTCTTCTTCTTCTTCTTCTTCTTCTTCTTCTTCTTCTTCTTCTTCTTCTTCTTCTTCTTCTTCTTCTTCTTCTCCTCCTTCTTCTTCTTCTTTTCTACAGAGAGAATTTTGAGAGGATGAACTTTGGGGAATATTTGGGTGTTTGGAATATATGACTTAATTTGGGTGAGTTTTGACTTAAAATGACTGATATAGTGACCCTAGACTCACCCAAAATGACCTTAGTATAATTGGACTTAAACCAGAAAATACCCATTTAACGCTCAACTTAAGTGACCTGCCCAGGGACCACGTGAGGCCCCATGAGCTGTGGTCATGAGAACGAGCCATGGTCCCCTTCATGGACCTTAAGGCAGTGGCTAGGCAACAAGTTCCCTTTGCCAACAAACCTAAGGCATCTTCACGAGGGGCTCCACGAGCCGTGGTGCTTGCCACAAGTCGTGGTCACTCTCGTGGGCCTTAAGAAAGTGGCTAAGCAATCATGCCTTGTCCTCTTAGGTGGTGAAGGCATCAACACGATCCTTCCCACAAGTCGTGGTCTTCACCACTTGCCGTGAAGTGGCTCGTGGAGATGAGCCAATGTTGGGAAGCCTTAGAAATGCTACTGCCTCACCAACACGAGTATCACCACGAGCCGTGAAGGCTATCATGGCATGGTGGGCAGTGCCTTGGGAACTTGGGGCAACCTTGGCCCCTTTCCCTTGGCTCTTTCCCTCTTGCCCTAGGCCCTAGACCACCTTCAAGACTCCAACTCTAATGTTTCGGTCTAGTTTAGCCAACTAATTTTTGGGGTGTTATATATATGCATTAGTTGAGAAATAAATATAGGTTTCCATTGGCGACCAAATGACATGCCCTATCAAATATAAATTCTTGCACCCCAAGTCAAAGATGGGAAACAAAAGTTGTTCATCATCATGATGGTTTAAGAATTTCTTTAGACTCCACAAAAGGGTTAAAATTAAGAAATATTTTACAGTGAACGATTTCAAAATGGAATCAATGAATTTACAAATCGTTAATTCAGATTAACTTGAAATGTAATCAACGAATTTACAAATCTTGAACTCTAGAGAATTGAAATTAATCCTACTCAGTGAATTCAGATATCATCGCTATTAGAAAAAAAGGACAATGGTTACAAGAGGAATGATTATGATATCGACCTTCAATAAATCCTTTGAATCGATAATCACGTACAATAAACGTGTCAAAAATAGAGCCTCAACAATTTTTTTTAGACAAATGCGTTATATGTGATTAACAATTCAGAGAATTTATTATAGGTCGATACCATCATCTTCGCTCTTGTAACCATTGTCAATTTTTCTAATAGAAATGACATCAAAATTCAGTGAGGTAGGATTAACTTCGAATTCGCTGGAGTTGAAGATTTGCAACTCCGTTGATTCCATTTAAACTTGATCAAAATTAACAATTTTTAAACTTCTTGATGTCATTTCATCATCGTTGGCTTCGAAAGATTTCTTATTTTATGCATTTTGTGGAGTCTGCGGAAATTCTTAAACAATCTTAATGATGAACAACTTTTGCTTTCTATTTTTCTCTTGGACAAAGTCAGAACTACAATTGGGAGAGCAACTTAAACTGAGAAGACAAGTACAACTGTAACAACAATTACAATTGAGAGAAAAATTATAATTAGGGTGAAAACTACAACCGTGATACCAAAATTGGGGACAAGATAGAGAATGTGATTGGGCAGGGAGAGACAACAATACAAATGAAAGGAGTGATGCATATGTTCCCCAAGAAATTGGGATGGTGGATCGGGGTTCGCAAGGCATGAAAACATAATGACCAAGATGATGAAATAGTTTAAAGTTTCTGATGATAATATAAAAGAGATACGAAATGACCTATTGGGTATGAATCAGAAAATAGAATCGAATGTTACATCTATCAAACAGTTTCAGAAAAAGTTAGGCCAGATGTCCTTATCCTTGAATAAACACCAAAAAGAGACACTTCAAATGAAATACAGTCCCAAAATATTAAGAATGATGGTCATTGCATGCTATTTACTGCAAGAGGTGGTAAACAAACTTTAGGTCCCCCAATTTAAAAGTGGTGGAAAACCCAAAGGGACCCGAAATTTCTCAAGATGAATATGTGGGGGAACCCAAAGATCTAGTTGTGGAGGAAAATGAAACAACTCAAAATAAACACCCATGACTCGACCTCCTCCACCCTTTCCACAATGATTAGTTAAGAATAAAGAAGAAGGAAATAATCATAACGTCATCTCGATGTTTAAGCAACTCTCAAATAATGCCCATTTGATTGAAGGACTAGAATAGATCTCGGGCTATGTGTTGTTCCTCTATAACTCTGATAAAGATCTAAATACACTATATCTTATTCAAACTTTACTTGTTGAATTGTACTAAGTATTTTGTTATTGTTGATAATGATAATTTCTAAATTATAGATCCATTAATTTCTATCATATACGTGGAACATTTTGTCCACAAGACTTCAATTTTTTTCTCAAAAAACCTATAGCATGTTTATTTGGAGAATGGTAGGTTCAATTGAATTAGTAAACAAGGTTGCATTCACCTATTGCTATAACTTCTTAAAAAATGCATTTTGTTTAATCACTTGATCATTAGTATGCTCTAACCTATTGAAATTATTTAATACTGTATTACTTTTTTTGTCTTATCATGAGTCATTTATAATGTTATTATTTTACTTGTAGCTTTTATGAAATAATTTTTTTCCTTTACTATTACCTTCTTTTGTAGATATTACCACATTTTGATACTAATAAAATTTAATTTTTTGTTATTAGATGAGCTTACTCTAACTGAATATGAGAAACATGCCGGAAGAGAGTCTTGAAAATAGAAGAATAATATTGGGATCTTTGTTTAGGATTACAAAATTTCAATGGTAAAGATAACACTATTAAAATTTTATAACCAATCTTCAAAAAATGCCAATGGGTCACATAAATTTAGCTATCAAAATCAATTTATCCTATGTACCAAGTGCCAAAAAAAGCAGGTTCCATCGCTACTATAAGGAGGATTGTAGGATCTATCATGATTCATTGGCCAGTGCACATTGAAAGTCTTTTGATTCTCCTTTTGACAAGTATGTTTTTCTTTCACACTTCATTTTCTTAATATTATATTTTTCATATGCAAGCTATTGCTTTCAATAAGTTGTTCATATTAAATGGAATCTCTTTTAATTAATCAATTTGACTTTCATAATGGAAGTTATTATTAGGATTAATCACTAGTAGTAAATGATCTTAATAATATATTTAAATTATAAAAATCATATTGATCAACTAGAAGAGAACTCCTTTTAACATAAACAACAAATTTGGAAATAACTTGCATATGTCAAACATAATATTAAACATAATATCAAAAATAAAACATACTTGACAAAATGAACAGCAACACACTTTCGATGCGCATTAGCCAATACATCATGTTACATTCTGCATTCCTCCTTAGAGCATCAATGAATCTGCATTTATCTTTTGCACTTGATACATACGATATATTCATCATGATGACTAAATTTATGTGATCCATTGACATATTTGAAAGACTTATTATAAAATCAGAGCAGTGTAGTATGCACCACCAAAACTTTATAACCATAAACAATGATTCTGTCACAATCTAAAAATGGATGAGATGACACTTGTCTTATCCCACCAAGAAAAGTAAGCCATAACCCAACCAGAACGATAAAATGCGGAAATAAAATAAAAATCAAAGTTTTATACTCAGTGACTAATGCGGCGAATTAGTTAACTTATCTAAATCCCCAAAACTTGGTTGTAACGTGTACAAGTCTCTGATGTATTACAATGGATTTGAAAGAAAACACAAGTCTCAAATGATGTTGTCACAAAATTAGAACAAGATCATAAATAGGAGTAAGAAGGTCCGTTGAGATGAGAAACAACTACCTCACAATTCACTGCATGAAACCTCAGAAACGAAGAGAATAGAGAGTATCATGAATATCTAGGCTCATAACCTATAAAAATGTAGAAGCAAGGGGTTAGTATCAAACCACACGGTACTCAGCAAGTAAAAATCTAAACACAAACTAAGGGAATAGAATACAGGTACTCCTTACACCCCAACCGAACCTCTACAACTACAACCTGCATAAAACAAGTCAAACCTAACAGTTCACAATTTACTATCACGACCCAGATCGTCGTTATTGGCACCCACACTAACCCTCTAATGGGAGAACCATTAATACTAATTAGGTAACCTGAGATCTAAGCATTTAAAGATACAGAAGCAAGTTTAAATGCAAGAATCAAATACAGTTCCCGTAAACTCCAAAGGTTCAAATAAAATTAAACAACTAATCCGGAAGAACAACACCTAGAACCTAAAAGTTTATGTACCAAAACATCTAAAGTTCAACAAGTCTTAGAAAATGGGTACATCCCAATTAAACATATGAATATCTAACTAGAAAGTCATAGTCCGAAAAGAGTGGACCAAAACATAGAGAACTCATGGAAACCTGGAAGAACTAGCTGACCCTTGCGATTGATCACTGATCTCTTAGATGAGGTCTATAAGTAGCCGCCTCAAGATTCCTTTAACTTAACAAAGAAAGAGCAAGTGCAATATCAATACACAACCATAGTGTACTGGTAGGATAACACGGCTTTTCCAGTAAGCACAACATATATGAGTAGTCACAACAAGTAAACACGCATATACCGAACATATACAATATCAATTATCATTTCAGGAGTAGTGTTCCATATTCTAAATAACACAGAAATATGACAAGTCAATGGTCCTCTCATGGAACCCATACCCAAAATGTTAGTGTGGCAGATCGTGACAACCGATCCAAGTTAGTGTGTTGGAACTTGACACATGTTCCAATATGTATGTCAGTACGCAACATCCGATCCTAATTAGTGTGTTGGAACATAACATTTGTTCCATTCAACAAGCCACTATCACAATCATAATGTACATTCGTATAATCATACAATCAAGTGTTGATTCATGGCATACAATCATTCTTTATACTCATTCGCATTTGATGATCAATAGTGCAACATTCGCATACATACATGCATTACAATGAAGAAAATACTAACATTCATCACACAAACATGGAATCAAACCCTCACCTACCTCAAAACCAAGATTGAATCCTCCTAAGACACTTGCTTCCCTTTTGGGATTCATTCTGCTTGTTCTACATCTACAAAAAAAAACAATTCAATAAGGGGATCAATAATTAATGTCTAATTTACCCGAATTATGATAAACCCAATAAGCTAAGACCCAAATTATGATCCTAAGGTGCAGCTAGGGCTTTTTCCACAATCCAAATCAGTTCAAAACGCTCCCCCAATAATATATGACCAAGATGCTAACTTCTACGGATCGAAAAATGGATTAGGGGAGTAAAATCCTTACCTTTTGCACCCAAAGTAGTGGAAAACAGTCAAGAAATCTCATGGGGTCATCTTCGCTCTCAAGAATAAAAATTGGAGAACTGTAATATTTTGGGGTTTATTTCAGACTTAAGTCGTGATTGGCCCGCTATGACGGCCATTATCCCGCCACAGCGGCCCCGCCTTGACGGGAATAATCCCGTCCTAGTATCTTACACAGAAACAGAGAGATAAATTTAGTGTTCCGATCCCCCATTTCACAACACACCTTCAACCCATGATATTCAAAAACTACTCGTTGACACTAAGATCAGTTTCAGAAGTTCTACTCGCCCGAATTCGATTCCATAATATCGTACGGGTTCCTTAATGTCTTAGCTATCTTCTAATTTAATCAAAATCCTAATTAGATCTCTCATTCATTACCAAATATTCCTAGACCTCACTGACTTTGATTCCGTCCAAATCTCGACTAGGCTAGGAATTCTTAAGTTACTAAGAAAAAGTTTTCCAGCTCAAATTTTTTCCCCGATGGCTTTTCCATAACGATGGGAACAAGTCATTACAATAGATACCTATTTACCCATAACTCATCCACGAGTAAAAAACTTAGGAAAAATAAGCTAAAGTAAGGGTGGAGTGGTACCTGAATCATCGAACAACTCGGGATACTTGTCTCGCATTTCCTTCTCGGTTTCCCAAGTAGCTTCCTCAACTCGACGAAGCTTTTATTGAAATTTCACAGAGTTAATCTCTTTGGTCCTCATCTTCTGCGCATCACGATCAAGAATTGCAACCGGTTCCTCCTCATAATGAAGGTCTTTGTCTAACAACACTGAGTCCCATTTTATGATGTAATTCCCATCACCATGATATCTCTTCCACATGGACATATGAAATACCGGATGAAATCCCAATAGGCTAGGTTGTAAAGACAATCTATACGCCGCTGGCCTACAAGTCAAGAATCTCAAATGGACCAATGTATCGAGGAGTAAGCTTGCCCTTCTAGACAAATCACATTACCCGTACGATATTATCGAGGAGTAAGCTTGCCTCAAATGGTGTCATATCAATGCTGGAATGATAACTGTTATTGTAACACCCTAGAAAAATGGTAGGTTAAACTAGAGCCTAAACGTAAGGTTATAAATCATAAAATGATTCCCCGAACATTTAGTAAGTCAATTAAGGATGAAATGAAGTTAGTTGAATCAAGATTAAGGGGCAAGTACCAAGGCAAAGGGGCCAACCCAAGACCAAAGGCCAAGGCTTCCCCTAGCTAGGAGCACACTGCCCCACCTTCACGAGAGGCACCACGAGTTGTGGTCCACTCCACGACTCATGAATGTGGTCGTGAAGTCCCCTTGGCCTTGGAAATAATGGCCAGCCAAAAACCAAGCCACTGTCTTACTTTTCACGAGCAGGACCACGAGTCGTGGTCCACTTCACGGCTCATGAAGATGCCGGTAAAGGACACTTGGACATGGGGTCTTGGGGGCATGGAGTAGCATAGCTACTGCCTCACCCCTCACAAGCAGGACCACGGGTCGTGGTCCACTTCATTGCTCGTGAATGTGCTCGTGAGAATGCCTTGGGCGTTTGAGCCTTGTGCTCCAAAAACATAGCCACTGCCCCAACTTTTGTGAGAGGGACCACGAGTCATGGTCCACTCCATGACTCATGAAGGTGGGTCATGGTCACTGACGGGGCTCAATAAGTGGGGGTCTTTTAAGTCATTTCCTTTTTAGTCCAATTAAAATGGGGGTGTTATGGGTATTTTTAGGGGATGCAGATATATTGTTTTTAAGTCAAAATTCATTATTCAAAGTCATTATACTAAAACACCAATAGAAATCAAACTATCCCCTCTCTCTCAATAATTCTCTCTCTAGACTCAAGAAGAAGAAGAAGCCATTGGAGCTAGGGTTTGTAGATTTTCAAAGTTCTTCCCCAAATTTCTTGAAGGTTCTTAAGTGAGGTATGGATGCTTTTCATCCTTGGGTAGTTATCACCCAAGGATCCTCTTCAAAGTGTGGTTTTAGGATTCCAAATCCCCCAATTCTAGGGTTTTCAATCTATGACATAGGTATTCTTTCCAAAACATTTTTATTGTTCAATTATGATTGTTTATGGTTGGTTATGGTGAATTGTAAATATATTGATAGAGTATTGATGTTTTATAATGAAAATTCTCCATTGATGGAGTATTGATGTTGTTGGTTGGTTGATATTATGAATATGTCAATTGAATATATTATGTTAATTAAGCTATTGAATCATGAAATTCCTTCTATATTATGTAGTAATTGTATATGGTTGGGTTGATTGTGATTCAAGACCCTTGAAGGGCAAAGGTGTGAGGGATTGTGCCTTTCTATGAGAATTATGTATGAGATTGTGGGTCACTTGAAAGGTGACGATACTTTAATGATTGTGTAGTTGTGGTATTCTTGTACGGTCATCCTCCCCCACCCCTGCACATGACTATGGATGCTATGTTATGACAATGATAGTATGGTTGGGTTGTATGAAAGGATATTCTCAAGAACACCCTATGAATATGATGTGAAAGGTTTACTCACATGTTGATGATTCGAAGGTTGAAAGGAAATTCTTACCTAATGAATCTATGAGCTCTTATGTTATTAGGTTGGTTGGGTGCCTAGTGCATTCTCTTATGAATATGAACTTAAGTAAAGACTTAATACGACTTTTAAAGGGAATTATGCTTAGCACCGAGTGGATATGTGTATGAGATGGGTTCCTTCACGCTAATAGTTGGGTTCCCAATATGGTTATCTCATGAGATGGAAACCTACACGCTAGTAGTTAGGGTTTCTAGTAGAAATCTCCAAATCCCATAACTATGTGCCCACATAGGTTTTTAGCTAGTGGATCCACCTAAAAGCTATTTTGAAAGTTCTACCTTAGGCAAGTAGGACGCCTCTTTTTGGTGTGGGGGTAGAACACTGGATTCCATGTAGCTCACATGGTCTATGTCGGTTAATTCTATCTTCCCTATATGATACGAATATGAACTATGATATAAATATGAAATATGATAAGAACATGGTCTATGTCGGTTTATATTTTTCTGCATTATTTTATATCTTGATGTTATGATTATGCTAAGACCTTGTATGCGACCCCTTTGGGGTCAAGTACGCCGTGTTAGGTCTAGGGGTACTGTTGGGTCGTGAAAAACTTGGTAATCAGAGCACAAGGTTTAGAATGATTCTAGGATGATATATCATGAACCACATCTAGTAGATGAAGATCCACAAAGATTTATAGAAGAAGTGTTTAAGGTGGTTGATGCTATGGGGGTGTCATCTCAAGAGAAGGCAGAACTAGTCGCCTACCAATTAAAATATATGGCTCAAGTATGGTATGAGAAATGGAAGGATGAGATACCCGTGAGAGCGGGCCGGATATATTGGGGATTGTTAAAGTCGGCCTTCCTTGATAGATATTCCTCCCTAGAGTTGAGGGAGAGAAGGATGCAAGAATTCATCAACCTTCGCCAAGGAGTTATGAGTGTGAAGGAGTGTGGCCTTAAGTTCACTCAATTGTCTAAATATGCTTCAACCTTAGTGGCGGAATCTAGGGTCAAGATGAAAAAATTTGTTATGGGGTTATCCGACTTGGTAGTCAATGAATGTCGTTCGGAAATCCTCATCCCAAGTATGAATATTTCATGTCTCATGGTTTCTGCTGAGCAAATTATGGAACAAAAGCTCAAGTAAATGAATAGAGAGGTAAAAAGGGCAAGGACTGATTATGTGAAATCTTCCAAGGGTAAATTTGAGGTCCAAGGTTCAAGAAGAGGTTTTCCAACCAAGGCTCATCTAGAACTCCAAGGGTCAACAAATATAGGGTGTCTAACCCTAAGCCAGAAGGAGGTAATAGTGGTAGCTCTTACGTTGAAAGACCTAGTTGTGCAAAGTGCGGCAAGAAGAATGAAGGCAAGTGCCCAGTTGGCACGGATGGTTGCTTTAGTTGTGGGAAGAGCGGTCATATGTAGAGAGATTGTCCTATCTAAGGGCTCAAGGAAGAGAGGGCAAGCAAGTCCCTTCTAGTGGCTCAAATTCCGATGCTCCCAAAAAGAATCACTTATATGATCTCCAATCCCGAGGGGATCAAGAGAGTTCCCCGGATGTAGTAATGGGTATGTTTCAAGTCTTTTCCATTAATGTTTATGCATTGTTAGACCTTGGTTCCACTTTTTCATTTGTAACCCCCTTTGTGGCTATGAAATTTGAAATACTCCCCGATTTTTAGAAGAACCTTTTACGGTGTCTACCTCGGTCGGTGACTCGGTAGTGGAAAAAAGAGTCTATAGGAGTTGTCCTATTTCTTTGTCTCATAAAGTCAATTTGGTTGAATTAGACATGCCTGATTTTGATGTAATTTTGGGCATGAATTGGTTGCATGCATGTTATGATTCAATAGATTGTAGGACCCCAGCGGTCAAATTTCAATTTCTAAAATAGTCAATTCTAGAGTGGAAAGGGGGGAATTCTATTCCTAGAGGTCAATTTGTTTCATGTCTAAAAGCTAGAAAAATGATCTCCAAGGGGTGCATGTATCACATCGTTAGGTTTATGGATGTTGAGTTTAAGGTCCCTTATTTAGAGTCGGTCTCCGTGGTGAGTGAATTTTCGGATGTCTTTCCCGATGACTAGCCCGGCATTCCTCCCGAGAGGGAAATAGACTTTGGCATTGATCTTTTGCTGGATACTCAACCCATATCCATCCCTCCCTATAGAATTGTCTCCGACAAAATTGAAGGAGTTGAAAGAGAAACTGAAAGATTTGTTAGACAAAGGCTTTATTCAACCAAGAATATCTCCATGGGGTGCTCCGGTATTGTTTGTGAAAAAGAATGATAGGTCCCTTAGGATGTGTTTGATAACCGCCAATTGAATAAGTTCACTATAAAAAATAAGTATCCTCTTCCTAGGAATTACGATTTGTTTGATCAACTCCAAGGGGCTACCTATATCTCCAAGATAGATCTTCGTTCCAGTTACCATCAACTAAGGGTAAGAGGGGTTGAGATTCCTAAGACGGCCTTAAGGACCCTGTACGGTCAGTTTGAATTTGTGGTTATGTCATTTGGGTTGACCAATGCCCCGGCGGCATTCATGGACCTAATGAATAAAGTCTTTAGACACTATCTTGATATGTTTTTGATAGTGTTTATTGATGATATCTTCATTTATTACAAGAGTGAAAATGAGCACATGGACCATTTGAGGATCATATTGCAAGTCCTTAAAGACCACCAATTATATGCTAAGTTTAGTAAGTGTGAATTTTGGCTAAGGTCAGTTGCCTTCCTTGGTCACATTGTGTCGGGCTTGGGTATTGAGATTGATCCGACGAAGATGGATGCGGTCAAAGGTTGACCTAAACCTCTAACTCCTACTGATATTAGAAGCTTTTTGGGTTTGGCCGGCTACTATAGGAGGTTTGTTGAGGGTTTCTCCTCTATTGATTCTCCATTGACGGTATTGACTCAAAAGAAAGCTGAGTTTGTGTGGTCGGAGGCTTGTGAGAAAAGCTTCCAAGAATTGAAGGATAGACTTACATCCGCTCCGGTGTTGACCTTACCGGAGGGTACCGATGGGTTTGTGGTATATTGTGATGCTTATAGAGTGGGTTTGGGATGTGTCCTTATGCAACATGGCAAAGTGATTGCCTATACTTCAAGACAACTCAAGGTACATGAAAAGCTAGATAACACCCCACCTTTCTCTGAGATGTCCAACTGCATGAACTTAGATTCCAAGGTTCGAATAGTGATTCTAAAAATTCAATAACTCCCTCACAAGCTACTCAAACATCTCAAGATTGGTTCCAAAATGATACAAATCAACCTTGCTCAAATAAGCAAATCCATTTTGAGTCTACTTCCTGAATTGGACATATAAATAAATCTTTCAATCTTAATGTAAATATGGAACCTTAAATAATAGTGGGATAATGCATTGAGAGACAATAATAGTTATTTATATTAGAGGGAAATTCATCTCATAGGACCTCATTGTAAAGATCGGTAAAACGAATAAGTGAAAATAGAGCCTAACTAATGTGTCTTGGAGTTGATGTGAGATTTGAGGTTGTAAAATGTCATCCTGAGCCATGGTTGAGGGGTTTAGGGGTTAAACGTCAAGGTACAATTCCCCAAGGACCACACTAAGGATCCTTGAGGAGGACCCTAGTACTATCCCCCAAGACCCCTTGAAACTAACAAGCTGCCCAAGACTTGGTGAGCTACGTAGAGGACCACGCCGCGTAGAACCATCCACACCCCATGGATGGCCTCCGTGGATCATGGACCTCAAAAAATAGCCCCATCCACAAACCACGGCTGACCAGGATGGGGCGTGAGCCAGACCACGGTTCGTGGTTCCCACCTTGTTTGCTGGTGTGGTTCGGCAAATGTGAGGGGTTGTTTGGTAATTAGCTATTTAATTTAGTTAAGTTGTGGGATGGTTATTTTAGGTTAATTATGGTATTTTAAGATTATTAAAAGTATTACACTCTATTTTTCAACTCATTATTCAAAATCACAAATAGAACCCACCTTTCTACTCAAAAGTTATTTCTCTAGAAACCTCCATTGGAGGTGAAGACTTCAAGCTTCCAAGGTCAAATCTTCAAGTTTTTCAAGGGATTTTCGTGGGATTCTTCCATAAAAGGTATGGTGGTCTTCATACTTGACTTATTATCTTTCAAGGAGCTAATTTCAAAAGTGATTTCAAATCTCCAATGTTTACCCAAAAACCCTTGATTTCAATCTATGCATGGTTTCGATTCAAAAGGATTTTTAAAGGATTTATTGCATTGATTTATGAATGAATTGTCGATTTAAAGATGAATTAGGATGATTTCTTCCTAGAACCCATGTTTTTCCCCTAAATTCCTAAGTTGTGATTTGTGATTGGGATTTGATTGATTATGAAGTATGTGGGTTGTTTATATGTATATGGATATATAATGTTGAAATTATGTTATTGCTTTTGACAAATTGTATTCATATAAGGTGAGTGTGTGAATGTGATCCATGACCCTTGAAGGGCAAGTTATGATCAAATTTCATATTGAAGTAGAATTGTGCTTGATCTATAGATCTACTTGAAAGGTGGAGGAGTTTACTTACTATGTATATTGTGGTATTGAATTGATGGATATCTTCCTTGTACCTCTACATATGAAGGATCTAGGTATGATCTTGATGTAAAGTATATGTGTGAGATTTCAATGAATATATAATGATCATGTTTAGAACGTAATTGTGTTATTGATTTAAAGCATATCCTCAATTAATAGACATGAATGATGATGATGGAATGTGAAGGGATTTATCCTATGTATTGTATATGTTGAATTTGTAGGCTTAGGCATCCTTTTCTTGTATAAATAGAAATAATGTGAATGAATGTACCTTAAATTGGTAGGCTTAGACATCCTCTTCTTGTATAATGAATGTATCTTGACTTAATGTCTTGAATCGGTAGCCTTTTATGAATGAATGAATGATGAAGTATTCTAGGCTAAACCTTGGATCGGTAGACTTAATGTTGGTGGCCTTTCATGAGGATTCTAGGAGCTAATGTGATGTTAAACCTTGCAATGGTAGACCTAATGATGGTGGCCCTTTCATATGTGAAATGATGAACCTTGTATCGGTAGACCTAATGTTGGTGGCCCTTCTTGGAAAGTCAATGAGCTATCCTTAATGTACCTTGAATTGTTAGACCTAATGGCCGTGGACCTTTCTTATGTAATGTACCTTGGGTCGGTAGGCCTAATGTTGGCGGCCTTCTCAAGTACAATAATGTTGATGAAAATGAAATACTCTAGGGAATTGAGGCTAAGCACCAAGAGGATACGGTTAGATGAAGGTTCTCCCTAAGTTAGGCAAGATTTCAATGAAAATCTTTCATATCCCTTAACTATGTGCCCACATAGGATATTAGCTAGTGGATTCCATCCAAGCTAAAATGTTACTAGTTCTACCTTAGGCAAGTAGAACACCATTTTACAGTGTGGGGCTACATGACACCGGATTCCATGATTTAGCTCTCATGGTCTATGTCGGTTAATGCCTATTCCCATTATGTGAGATGTGCATTATGGTTTCTTGATGAGTTCTATGAGTGTGAGTAGTAGTATGGGATGCCATCCATGCATTGCACGAGTAGGCTTTGTGAGGGTCATAGTGAGTTCTTTATGTCATAATGGCTAATGTATGAATGTGTGCTAAATGAAGTTAATGAAGAATGTTGACTCTTATATGCCTAAATGTAAAGATGCATGCTATACTTGGATTGTATCATGAGTTACTTCCTTGTCATGAATTATTGTATATGAATGTGCCTTGCCTATGGTGACTTCAAAGAAGTACGTAGTGTGAGTAGTAGTATGGGATGCTACTTGCACATTGCACAAGTATGACGCAGGGTTGTCTTAGGTGATGGTCCTTATGTGATGATATGACTTATGTAATGTTTATGTCTCTTGTGTATGAGTTTTGTGTGAGGATGGAAAGCTTGAATGCTAAGTTCACTTTTGGTGACCTTAAGGTGGTACTTTAGTGTGGATGGTGGTATGGGACGCTATCCATACATTGCACAAAGTATAACTTGAAGGTTACTTGAGGTGAAGGCTATATGTGAATGTAAAGGGTTACATGTTGATTATGTTCTAATGTGGTTAAATGAGTTGTATGTTGGTCATGTTTGAATATTATGCCTCTTACAATGTGTTCATGAAGTTAAATCAAAATGGCATAAAAGTATGACTTTCAAATAAAATATCCATTTTAAGCATATTTTTGCGTGGCTATCATACTTAGTACCTAATTGTGCTAACCCATTCTTATTTATGTTTTACTACAAGTGTAGGTTCCGGCATGTGAATTACTTCTCTCTAGATCAAGGACTTGGATTTGATTCTCCAAGACTAAGTGGTATGTCCTCATATATCGAGGACAAGTGTTTAGAAGCTTCATTTTGTTTCATGTAAAAGATTATTGTTAGAATTTTCAATAGTAAAGAGATGTGTCCCTACTTATGTTTCAGATGTTGTTTTTAGATGGCCATGTTGAGACAATAGACTTCCGTTGTGTTTTGAATAAGTATCTTGATTCTATGATTTTAAAGAAAGTTTTAATTCCGTACTATTTCTCTTATCGAATGCAATGAAGTTCTATGAGGCATGTATGAGACCCCTTCGGGGTCAAGTACGCCTTGCCGCATCTAGGTGCTAGCCTTGGGTCGTGACAAACATGGTATCAGAGCATAAGATTTTGCAAATGGTTTTTAGGATTGAAGTCTCACATGCCACATCTAGTAGAGTCTTGTTCATTGGTGTGATTCGTGACATATCTATGAGTAAGAGGCTATAGGACGTTAGGGAGTTACACCTCTTTCATTATTCTTGAAGTAGTGAATTAGAGTTTAGATCTATAGGTGTCCTTTTCCTAACCCTTCTCTTGTGTTTATAGGATATGAATACAAGGGCTAACCCAAGAAGGATGGAAGATGAGAATGTGAATGAGGGAGTTCCTCCCCAAGGTCCTAAAGGTGACCAAGTTCCTCTAGGAAATCAAGTTTCGGTGGATCCCCCGGCTATGACCAATGAGGAATTTAGGTTGGCTCTTTTGATGATGGCTCAAGCCGTAACTACTAAAGCTCAGGTCATGACGACTCAAGCTACTAGGGGTGTTAAGGCTAATGTGAACCCCAATGTGAATACTATGACTTCTAGGCTGAGAGACTTTGTGAGGATGAATCCTCTGGTGTTCCTAGGTTCTAAGGTGGAAGAGGATCCCCAAGAGTTTTTGGATAAGGTGTTTAAGATAGTCAATGCTATGGGAGTGACTTCTATTGAAAAAGCGGAATTTTCCGCCTATCAATTGAAGGATGTTGCCCAAATTTTGTTTACTCAATGGAAGGCCAATAGGCCGATTGGAGCGGGTCCCATAGAATGGGAGTTATTTAAGGAAACATTCCTTGGTAGGTACTTTCCCCGTGAGAAGAGGGAGGTTAAGGTTGAGGAATTTATCAACCTTAGGTAAGGTAACAAGAATGTTCAAGAGTACTCCCTAAAATTTACCCAATTGTCTAAGTATGCTTCATCCTTGGTGTCTAACCCAAGGGATGAGATGAGTCGTTTCGTGATGGGAATATCCGACCTAGTTGAGGAAGAGTGTCGTATGACGATGCTCCATGATGATATGAACATTTCTAGACTCATGGTGTATGCTCAATCTATTGAGGAGTCCAAACTCAAAAGGATTTGGGCCATATATTATCACGTAGGTGACCTACATACTTGGCCTTTTAACTTGGGCCTTTGTGACTTCAACACTTGTTAGGCCTTGCTGCCAATTATCCCTCAATTCTTGTCAATTTGGTCCATAATTAATGCAAGTAGGTGATCCACCTACTTGGACCTTTCACCTAGGCCTTTTTTGGACTCAAGAATATTGGGCCTTGGCTGTCCATTTCCCCTTATTCTTCTAATCAACTTGGGCCAGATTAATTCAAGTAGGTGGTAGTGTACGTGGCCCAATAACATGGTCAGAAGAGTCTTAGTAGGTGATGCACCTACTTGGTCCTTTCGTCTAGTCAATATGTCAAAGCAGGTAATGCACCTACTTGGTCCTTTGGGCTGGTCAATAAGTGAAAGTAGGTGATGCACCTACTTGGTCATTTGGGCTGGTCAATAAGTCAAAGTAGGTGATGCACCTACTTGGTCCTTCCACAATACTTCAATGGAGGTTACACCTTCTGTGCTTAGCTTCCGGGCCTTAACAATCAAGAATTACTATAGTATCTCCCAATTTTTTTTAATATGGAACTGACACAAAATCATAGTCCTAATCTATCGGGGGTCTACTTTCCCTTCTCTTTTATCTTATGACGTTTTTCAAAGGTGTGTCTTATAAGAATGTATAGTTGTTAATATAAACTCTAAAGTTTTATGCCACACCTTTGGATTAGGCATTATGCTAAGTTATTTATCTATGGTTGTAATAAAATTTACATATATCCCCAACTTTTTCTGGTCAAAATCGTCACTACATAATGATACAAGGAAATGTTTTCCCAAAATGTTCAAAATCAAATCAATAAACACAGAGGGGCATAGTATTAAGATAAATAAGTCACATTGGGCATGGCACATAGTCAGATAAGTACAAAAGGGAGCGTATCATAAACATGCATTAACCTATAGAAATATATGGTGTACGCGCGCATATAGTTCATAGGGTAGCGTGTGAGCGAAGGAACTATAAGGGATGTAGGAAATGGACTAGATGAGCACATGATGCATGAGTACTAAAGCTACAAAATATATAATATGTAAGCAAGTAAACTATAAGACATGTAGACAGACATATAAGAAAATGAACTATGAAACACAAATCACATTGACCAAGTGCGTTATATCGAATGGATAGGTGGACAAACATGTCCATCAGTACACATATGCAATATGAGCAAGTGGGCACATGACACATTGCCATAAAGGCTATAAGGCCTGTAATGGTTAAGCAAGTAGGCTACGAGGCATGTAAAATATATATAGAAATGGTTTATGATTTATATGACATGTAAACAAGTGATATGCGATTCATATAACCCACGAGCACTAATTTTGGCCATACCATATGATCAATTAGTCTGCAGTACCCACACAATATGGACAAGTGACATGTCGAAAGTAACCAATGCAATAAATAACATTTAGGGAAAAGGTCCTATGAAAACATATAGCAATGAATAAGGGTCCTCTGAAGCGGATTACACTTACATGCAAGCATTCTATAACATTAGGGAACATGTGAGAAAGTAATCAACAAAGGGCAAATGACATACAAATAGATAAGTTATAGAACATGAAACATGTATAATTGTATAACAAACCATCTTTGGAAACTACGAGATATCCTATAGAACCACTCTACCATATTAAGGGCAAACATATTGTCTTAAGCGTTAAGTCACGGGTGGGATAATTCTTTTCATATTCCTTATGCACCTCAAAGAACATACAATTGATCACCCCATCTACTCTATTCAATCTCCTAAGAATTCTTATAGTTGTTCTGCTATTCGAACTTTGTTTCCCTCTAGGTCAATATAAAGTTGAAGAGAGATAGATCGGATGAGAAAGGTCAACCTAGGTTCAATAAGAGAGCTCCAAACCAATATTATTCAAGCACTCCTAAGGTTAACCAAGAGAGATGTAGTGTACCTCCATTTTCTAAACCTACTTGTCACAATTGCGGGAAGAGGCATCGTGGGAAATGCTTAGCCGGTACTTGTGGGTGCTATGGTTGTGGAAAGAATGATCACCAACTGAAAGATTGTCCTACTCTTACGGTTAGAGGAAAGGACGCCAAGCAAGCTTCTCTTAATGGCTCGGATCTTGATGCTGCAAAGAGGAACAATTTCTATGCTCTTCAAGCTAGCAAAGACAAATGAGCTAATCCGGATGAAGGTATCGGTAAGTGATAGTTCCTTATAGTTGTGACTGTTGTATCATGTTAGCCTTCGTTGAGTTTTCTCCTAAGTGGGGGATAGTATGTTGAATAGTAAGATTGTTGAGAGTTTTGATATCCTTATCTCTTTCCTTATATTCTTATTCAAGCTTAAGATCAAGAGTTCCTTGTAGCTTGTTTCATGTTATGGAGTTATGTTTGAATATGTTTTTCCATGGTCTCCTTATGTATGCATGTTCTAGTTTAATTATTGTTTATATGAGAAAATGAGTTTTCATGAACTATGTTCCTCTTGTTGATATGTATTTAGTATGAGTTGTCTATATGCTTCATGAGGTTGAATTATTGAACACGTCTAATGTGCTTTTATAAAGAAATTGCCTAATGTGCGTAATGATGTTATGATGAGCATGATGTAAATTGGAGAAGGTAATTCCTCCAATGTAATGAGAAATGTTGAAGTTATGATGCATAATGAGTTTGTAGATGAAGCTCCTACGTTCTTGAATTGCATTGAGCTTTTTGATGTGGAGTTGATGTTCCCTCCTAGTGTTGTGCATTTGTTTATTATGTTGCATGCATGATGGGTTGGTAATCTTGAGTCGTTAACCCCTTAATGTGTTTAAAGTGTCACTCAAGGACGAATGCTCCTAAGTGGGGGATAATGTAATGACCCATGAAACGAATAAGTAAAACTAGAGCCTAACTAATGTGTCTTGGAGTTGATGTGAAGTTTGAGGTGGTAAAATGTTGTCTCGAGCCATGGTTGAGGGGTTTAGGGGTTAACCCTCAAGCTACGACTCCCCAAGGACTACCCTAAGGAATCTTGTGAAGGACACTAAGCCTAACCCCCAAGACCCTTTGAAACAAACAAGCTACCCAACACTTGGTGAACCACGGAAGGTGACCACTCCCCGTAGAACCATCCACACCCCGTTGATGGCCTCCGTGGGTCATGGCCCCCAAAACATAACCCCAGCCACAAACCACGGCTAACTAGGACGGGGCGTGACCCAAACCATGATCCGTGGTTTTGAATCGTGGTTCCTACCTTGTTTGTTGGCGTGGTTCAGCCAAGGTGAGGGGTTGTTTGGTAATTATTTAATTAATTTAGTTAAGTTGTGGGACGGTTATTTTAGGTTAATTATGGTATTTTCAGAGTATTAAAAGTATTACACTCTATTTTTCAACTCATTATTCAAAATCACAAATAGAACCCACCTCTCTTCTCAAAAGTTCTCTCTCTAGAAACCTCCATCGGAGGTAAAGACTTCAAGCTTCCAAGGTCAAATCATCAAGTTTTTCATGGGATTCTTCCATAAAAGGTATGCTGGTATTCATCCTTGACTTACTAGCTTTCAAGGAGCCAATTTCAAAAGTGATTTCAAATCTCCAATGTTTACCCCTAAACTCTATATTTCAATCTATGCATGTGTTCGATTCAAAATGATTTCTAAAGGATTTATTGCATTGATTTATGAATGTGTTGTTGATTTATAGATGAATTAAGTTTATTTCTTCCTATAACCCATGTTTTCCCCCAAATTCCTAAGTTGTGATTTGTGATTGGGATTTGATTGATTATGAAGTATGTGGATTGTTTATGTGTATATGGATATATAGTGTTGAAATTATGTTATTTCTCTTTCCAAATTGTATTGATCTAAGGTGAGTGGTCGAATTTGATCCATGACCCTTGAAGGGCAAGTTATGATCAAATTACATATTGAAGTAGAATTGTGCTTGATCTATTAATCCACTTGAAATGTGGAGGTGTTTACTTACTATGTATATTGTGGTATTGAATTGATGGATATCTTCCTTGTACCTCTACATATGAAGGATCTAGGTATGATCATGATGTAAAGTATATGTGTGAGATTTCAATGAATGTATAATGATCATGTTTAGAATGTAATTGTGTTATTGATTGAAAGCATATCCTCAATTAGTAGACATGAATGATGATGATGGAATGTGAAGGGTTTTCTCCTATGTATTGTATATGTTTAATTTGTAGGCTTAGGCATCCTTTTATAGTATAAATGGAAGTAATGTTAATGTCTTAATGTCTTGAATTGGCAGCCTTTCAAGAATGAATGATGAAGCATTCTAGGGTAAACCTTGGATCGGTAGACCTAATGTTGGTGGCCTTTCATGAACACTCTAGGAGCTAATGTGAAGTTAAACCTTGAAATAGTAGACCTAATGGTGGTGGCCCTTTCATGTGTGAAATGATGAACCTTGTATCGGTAGACCTAATGTTGGTGGCCCTTCTTGGAAAGTCAATGAGCTATCCTTAATGTACCTTTAATCGGTAGACATAATGGTGGTGGCCCTTTTCTTGTGTAATCTACCTTGGGTCGGTAGGCCTAATGTTGGTGGCCCTCTCAAGTACAATAATGTTGATGAAAATGAAATATTCTATGGGAATGGAGGCTAAACACCGAGAGGATATGGTGAGATGGAGGTTCTCCTTATGTTAGGCCGGATTTCAATGAAAATATTTCATATACCATAACTATGTGCCCACATAGGATATTAGCTAGTGGATTCCAACCAAGCTAAAATGTTACTAGTTCTACCTTAGGCAAGTAGAACACCTTTTTATGGTGTGGGGCTACATGACACCGGATTCCATGATTTAGCTCTCATGGTCTATGTCGGTTAATGCCAATTCCCATCATGTGAGATGTGCATTATGGTTTCTTGATGAGTTCTATGAAGTGTGGGTTGTAGTATGGGATGCCAATGCATTGCACGAGTAGGCTTTGAAAGGGTCATAGTGAGTTCTCTAAGTCTTAATGGCTAATCTATGAATGTGTCCTAAATGAAGTTAATGAATAATGTTGACTCTTATATGCCTAAATGTAAAGATGCATGCTTTACTTGGATTGTATAATGAGTAACTTCCTTGTCATGACTTATTGTATATGAATGTGCCTTGCCTAGTATTGTGACTTCATAGAAGTATGTATTGTGAGTAGTAGTATGGGATGCTACTTGCACATTGCACAAGTATGACTTAGGGTTGTCTGAGGTGATGGTCTTTGTGTGATGATATGACTTATGTAATGCTTATGTCTCTTGTGTATGAGTATTATGTGAGGATGGAAAGCTTGAAAGGTAAGATCACTTTTAATGACCTTAAGGTGGTACTTGAGTGTGGATGGTGGTATGGGACGCTATCCATACATTGCACAAAGTATAGCTTGAGGGTTACTTGAGGTGAAGGTTAAATGTGAAGGAAAAGGGTTACATGTTGATTATGTTCTAATGTGGTTAAATGACTTGTATTTTGGTTATGTTTGAATATTATGCCTCTTACACTGTGTTCATGAAGTTTTATAAAAATGGCATAAAAGCATAACTTTCAAATAAAATGTCCAATTTAAGCATGTTTTTTTATGGCTATCATACTTAGTACCTAATTGTGCTAACTCATTCTTCTTAATGTTTTACTACAAGTGTAGGTTCCGGCAAGTGAGTTACTTCTCTCTAGATCAAGGACTTGGATTTGAGATTCTCCAAGAATAAGTGGTATGTCCTCATAGATCGAGGACAAGTGTTTAGAAGCTTCATTTTCTTTCATGTAAAAGATTATTGTTAGACTTTTCGATTGTAAAGGGTTGTGTCCCTAATTATGTTGCAGATGTTGCTTTTAGATGGCCATGTTGAGACAATAGACTTCCGCTGTGTTTTTCAAGAGTATCTTGATTGTATGGTTTTAAATAAAGTTTTAATTCCGTACTATTTCTCTTATCGAATGCAATGAAATGCTATGAGGCTTTTATGAGACCCCTTCGGGGTCAAGTATGTCGTGTCGCATCTAGGGGATAGCCTTGGGTCGTGACACACACATAGTCATAGTTGTCACATCATGATATATGTTGAGAAATAAATGACAAATGAAAAAAATTGTACTAGATTACAAAGACTTCAAGATAAAAGTGTTGCAATAATGTACAATAAAATGAGATTTGATATGAAAGAAAACATAACCAATTAACATATTAGGAATTACGACAAGATTTTAAAATTTTGATAGCAATTTGTTATTTTATTTGGAGATATTTTCCTTACATTTGATGGTAAAATTTGAGATTCTTATATTCAAAAGTTTTTCATATTTTGTTTTATAATTTATATTTTGAATTTGTATTCTTCGAATCCTTTTGCTTAAGTCAATAATTTGATTATTTCTTAAGCGAAACATTTTTTTATTAATTATTTAAATTATTTTATATTGGAGTGAAAATAATTATTGCGAGATTGATTTAAATATGACTAATTTGAAAAATAATTTATATGATATTCAACTAAAAAAAATTAGCTACAACAAATTCATAAGAAAAATTAGCTGATAAAAGAGTTTCTTTTTAGATATAAACATACTTTTTCCTTTAACAAATAAATTGTATATCCAAGTAGAGGCGATTAAAGTCTTAAAATAATGTGAGTTATTATTTTACTTGGCTCTGAGAATGTTTTTCTCTTGCATATAAATTCAATATTACCATTTAAATGATATACATAAAAGTCACTCAAAAATAATAAAGAAGCATATAGTTGCATTATGTTCTTTGTAAAACTAGCAATTTAATACTTATAATCTATTGTAGTTGGTTATTTTACCATCAAATAACAATTGGTGTTAAACTAAAATCTAGTTGCGAAAGCCATAAGGTCTTAGTGAAATTGAGGGTAAGCCCACGTGACCCTTTGCGAATGTTAGCCCCACCTCGCTAAAGCGATCTTCAACAAAGCAAACATCCCAATGCATAAGCAACTGCATTAGACATCAACAACACACAACTAATAAAAAAATCATTGAATGGATCCTGGGAGATCGTTTGGAACCCAGTAGACACAATTCATATATATTCAAACTGGCTATACTCGATATTCACATCAATCTATTATTTTTCACCCCAAAACAGAGAAGAATCCAATCAATATTTTTATAAGAGAGAAAATTATGCAACATAGAAATCTTATTCATATTACCCAAAAAGCCTCAAATAAAACCTAAAGAAAGAGAAGGGAAAACGTGGATGTACCATACAGGAAGAAACATGCTCAATTTATTGATCTTGATTAGCCCAAAAATTTGCCCTCCGCTAGTAAATGTGTTAACAAGAAAGTTGAATGTGTATTTAAGCTGAATATCAAGCATTAGAATACCCAGTTGAACTAGAAGAAGGACACTATCAATTTGTTATAGATATATCTAAAGTAACAATAAATTTGAGGGATAGAAGACAATGTTTTTAGATGCTTTCTATGTGGTCGAAAAACATGAATTCAGGAGGAGAGGAGAGGGTTTTTTATATTTTCTATATGGATAAAGAATATGAATTTGGGAAACAAGAGTCTTTAGGTTAATATTTAGAAATGTAATAAATGAAATATTTTGGGAGAGGAAAAGACAAAATACTTTTGTTTCAGCTCCTATTAAATATAATATCATTTTATTGACTTTTTTAATAATAATAATAATTATTATTATTTTATTTTAATAATAATAGTAATAATAATAATTATTATTATTATATTTTTATTTATTACTATTATTATTATCATCATTATTATAAGAAGTATTATTATTATTATTATTATTATTATCATCATCATCATCATCATCATCATTATCGTCATCATCATCGTCGTCGTCGTCGTCTTCGATGACGTCGTCATCGTCATCCTCATCATCATCATCGTCATCATAATCATCCTCATCATCGTCGTCGTCATTATCATCATCATCGTCGTCGTCGTCGTCGTCATCATCCTCATCATCGTCATCATCATTTTCATTATTATTATTATTATTATTATCATGAATATTATCATGATTATAATTATTATTATCATGATTATTATCATTATCATCATCATCATCATCATTATCATCATCATTATCTTCATTATTATTATTATTATCATCATCATCATCATCATTATTATACCTACTTTGCCCTCATACAAAATTACAAAAATGATAATTTTATTGTTTTGCAAAGAAATAAATTTTTTTGGGTAAAACGAAGGTTGCGAAAGCCAGAAGGTCTTCGTGAAAGCAAGGGCCAGACCACCTGACTCTTTGCGAATGCGAGCCCCACCTCGCTTATGCAATTTTAGCGAAAGCAATGATCCATTGCATATGCGAAGCCATCAATAATCAATAACATACAACTAAGAATAAAATCATCGAATGGACCCTCGAGATTCGTTCAAAAATCCATACACACAATTCGTATATGAAAATTCACTATACTGGAATTTTCGAGTAGAATGAAATCATTGAATCACGGATATGAGGTCTCCTTGACTCGAAACTCCTGAAAGTCGCAAGAAACTAATCATAATGCCTAAAAAGGCTAAATCAAGCTCGGGGACTCTGAAATTGCAACCAAGACCTCACCTAGTCCTAAAATCATCCCCCGAATCCAACAGAACTCTCAAAATTCCAATTCGAGCATCCGAACACTGAATATTGAAAAAAGTCAATACAAACAATAAAATTACAGAATTTTCCTACTTAAATATTCAAATCCTCAAAAATTCTCTAAATCTTAAACTGAAAAACTCTCTTAGACAAATTTCCACCTTCCTTAATTGATGGAATCTATGGAATTCCAATACGGCACTCAAAACTCTTAAAGACACCAAAAATCACTTTTTAAGAACTTTAGCCATTCATTTTTTTTATATTGGATCGGGTGTCACGTTCCGACACACTGACTGTTTGTGTATGGGTTCCATGACAAAACTACTTGTGATTGATATGCCTATGTTCACTTGTCATTGTTAATGGAAGACTTTATGTTGCTCTGAAATGATAACTGAATTGTATTCTGTATATGTGTGTTTACTATGTTGTGATTGATTGTTGTATATTGTGCTTATGGAAGTAGATGTGTGATCCTACCAGTAAACTGTTGTTGTGTACTGATACTACACTTGCTCTTTCTCTGTTGAGTAAAGGGCATCTTCAGGCGGCTACTAGGAGACCTCATTTACGGGATCATTAATCGAAGACCGAATTCAAGGGTAAGCCATTTCTCCCAGATTGCCATGATTTCTCATTTTGTTTAGTCAATTGTCTTCGGACACTAGTTCTTTAAATAACTGTTATGTTATAGCTTTTGGGGTTGTGCCCCTATTCCTTAAACTTGTTGATCGTTAGAGTTTCGGTACATTGACTTGCAGATTCTAGGGGTTGTTTCCACAAATGTTTGGTAGTTGTTTTGTTTAACATTCATAGTTTATGGGAACTCCACTATATTTTAGACATTTAAACCTACTTCTGTATCTTTAAATTTTTAGTTCTTCGTTAAGATGATTGTTTAGGTTGTAGTAATGGTTCTCCCACCGGAGGGTTAGTCTGGGTGCCAATCACGATGGTTTGGTTCGTGACAAAGTATGAGTTATGTTTTTAAAAGGTCCTTTAGTAAAGTAAAAGTCCATTTATTTGCAAAGGGATAATTGGGAATGATTGATATTGTATATTATTTTAGGAGTAGTATTGAGCACCGAATCGGGTCAGAGTCTTTTATAACTCAAAAGTACCATAAAACTACGTACGAAGCATAGCATATGATAACATTGACCTGTCGTGTGACTTCTCACTGCCTCTGACAAGGCCTATTAAATCGATCCATAAATACAGTACCATATCATCCTATACCTCGACAAAGTATAGGATGACCCTTGCAATGTTGTCAAAATATTGTCTCATTTCTAGGCTCATGTAATGGTTTTCGGTTAGAGAAACTCCTTACAAGTAAAGTATATTATTTTTTATATTGATTTTATTGCATATCTTATGGTAAAGTTTAATGGTTTACACTTCATTTTCATGTTTTGATTTAGTTGAGTTGCATTCAATCTTTAAGTTTAGTTTAATTTCTGTTTTACTTAGCCATATTACATACTTGTATATTCAATGTACTGACACCATTCGACCTACATCTTTTATGATAAAGATACTGGTGTTCAGGATCATCAACAAGCGTTTCGTTGACATTACCTTACACTCGTAGACATTATTTAGTGTGGTCTCCTTGCTTTCGTGAGGCTCCATTTTCATTTCTATTTTAGTAATATTCGAGGTGTCGTGGGTGTTGTCCAGAAATCTATCTTGAATTGTTAGAAGCCTCATCCACATATAGAATTAGATGTTTCCATTTTTTTTCCAGGTTGGTTGTTTAACTTATGACTTATGTTACGTATTTCAAGACAATGTTTTAATAATTTTCTATATGCTTATCTATTTAGCTTCCACGTATTATGTAGAGTCATGTGAGTCATAGTAAGTCAGACAATGGGTTCACTTGGGATTAGAAATGGTTCTCATGTATCCATCACGTTTAGGATGAATGCTCAGATCATGAAAAACAATATATCAGATTCGAGAGTTTAAGAGTCCTAAGGTGTTTATGAAGCCGTGTCTGTAGAGTCTTTTTTATCGGTGTAAAGCGCGTCACATCTATAATGAGGGGGCTATGACATTTAGGAAACATTTCACTTCCTTCTTACTCCTTTTTGTGCGGTAGAGTTCAACTCTATGAAAGTTTATTTTAATTCGTGCTTACGCATATCCTTTGAGATCATGCCTCCACAAAGTGCTGTTTGAGGAAGTTTTGTGATGAGTCCACAAATTCGATTCATTTAGGGCTATATTTTAATAGAAATTGTGTCCTATGCTTATTTTATCTCAATATCTGATGAAAACCCTTAAGTTTTAGGTATATGAAGTTTTTAAGAAAGCATAGACACTACATCGCAAAAAGGAACGAAAAGGCTGAAAATAATGAAGAAATGAAGGCCTGCGGATCGCCGAGTCCACTTGGAGAGTCGCCGAAGGGTCTCACTTTGCCTTTTGTTCCAGTGTGTTGAGCCTTGAAGGAAAGGATCTAGTCGGCGGAAAAAAGGAGCAGTCGGCGCATCACTGAGAAGTTCTGCGAGGCAGTACTATGTCGCCCAAAGACCCAAAGCACGACGATGCCAAAGGATGGTGCAAAACGGTGATGAACTACACCACAGGGCGAATTGATGAGTTGATCGGTGATTCCGACTAATGTTGCAAAATGGTCCACTGCAGCACATATTTTTTTGAAAACTATAAATACTCGTTCAGAGTTATAGCTAAGTATCAAATTTTTAGTGTGAAAAATAATTATTATAATTTTCATATAGAATAGTACTTTTTATTTTTGCTTTATGTTTGAGAGGGTTTTGAAAACTTGAAGAAGAAGAAGAGGGTTTCATCTCCAAGGATTTGGACTTGGGTATCTTGATTTCTTTATTCTTGGCCTGTAATAAGACTTAAATCTTCATACCCATTTGAATGCAAGCTCATTTAGGTATAAATTTCTATCTCTTGATGTGTGGCTAAAAACCCTCATTCTTGGGGTGTGACTTAGCGAATATGGGTTAATTTTATTGTTGGGTCTTGCTTGTTGATAGATTGAATGTAGCTTAATGGTGATTTCACCCAGTAGTTGTGGTTGAATTTAATGGGTTTGTAGTTGAAAATACAAGTCCACCCATGTGTTTTCAGCTTGCTCGAGAGAGAGGTTGTGAAACCAAGACTGCTAGACTGATGGCCTAAGGAGTGAGTCGACATGAGGTTTAGCCCAAAAGGTGAGCGCTAGTCCCATATCCTAACACTCAGCTTGAGAGAGTGAGTGGGGTTAGGCGTAGGCTAGTCTTCATGCGGCAAGTTGGTGTCCGAGAGAAACCCACTTGAAACGGGGTAAGTTGCTCCAGAGAGAATTTATTCCCACGTATAGCTTAGCCTAGTCACTATTACTCTATAAATTCTCTATCGAAAGCATGTACCCAATAATTTAGATTAACCCATATTCCAGTCACATTCGAAGAATCCCTCTCTCATTGTTAGATTTTCTTGTTGATTTCGTTAATTTTAGCTTACTTGTGACAAAACCTCCCAAATCAATATTTGAAACTTTTGTGTCCCCCTTTAATTACAATGTTTTTAATCGTTAATATATTTATCTACGACTAGTTAGAACTAAATTTTATTTTTCTAAAATTTCTCAAAACCATTCCCCTGGGACGATCTCAACCCTCGGTTGGGTTACTATATTATCAACGATCGTAGACACTTGAATCGGAAGTATTGTCGTTGGTCACGATAAGCATCAAAATGGCGCCGCTATCGGAGATTGGTGTTATTTGGGAATTCTTAGTTCTGTAGAATTTTTTATTCTTTCTAGTTTTAGTTTTTAGTAATCTAAATTGTAGTTTTGTTTTGCTAGTTTGAATATCAAAGAAGGGAACTAAGGATGGAAAATCATTATGGATATCACAAGGATCATCCCCTTTTGATACTATTGAACCTCAGGGACAACCTCCTAACCTTTAAACAGGTAGGGGATAAGACGATTCAGGAATTGTGGCTGATGGTTCAAGCGGTGCGGCAACCATGCCCATCTCACGGGATGACAGACAAGGGGCCACTTGAGTACTTCTATAGGGGTCTAGGATCCGAGAATAGAGGTATAGCCGATAAACTTTGTGAGGGCGGTATGCTACACCAGCCCTATTGTAACACCTCGTATTCTACGTGTACTAGTTCTATTTATTACCCTTAAAAAACTTCTGTGTGGTATAGTTATGGACTCGGTTTCCTATGCAACTAGCGACAATAGAATAGATTTAAAGTGAACTGTCCGTAGATTTTAATGTGACCCGATTAAGTTGAAATCGATGGAAGTATTTAAACTTGAGATCATAAGTTGGTATTTGAGTCTAAAGTTTAAAGTGACATAGTGTATATAAGTTTTAAGTTAAGTTAAAGGTATTAAGGTGTAGAAATGGAATAAAATATTAATGTGCTTGCTTGACTTCACTAAGCTAGTAGATGACAAGTAGGTGCATAACCTACTTTGACTTATTGACCAGCCCAAAGGACCAAGTAGGTGCATCACCTACTAAATCTCTTTTGACCATGTTATTAGGCCAAGTACACCACACCTACTTGCATTAATCTGGCCCAAGTTGAATAGAAGAATAAGGGGAAAATGGACAGCCAAAGCCCAATCTTTCCAAGTCAACAAGAAATAATTTGAATGGAAAAGTAGGTGCATGACCTACTTAAATGTGTGGCCTAAATTAAAGACACATGTTTGGCTGCAAAAGAAGTACAAGAAAGGTGGCAAAAGGCCCAATGTTATCAAGTCCAAAAAGGCCCAAGTGAAAAGTCCAAGTAGGTGGGTCACCTACTTGAAAAATTATGGCCCAAAATGAGTGAGAAAATCAGCCAAAGAAGGTCCCTTTAAAAGGGATTGATATCATCTTTTTCCAACTATTTTTACTTTGCCAAAAATCTAATTTCTAGAGCTTTCTCTCTTCTCTCTCTTAGCTTCATACATCAGCCATTAAATACCATTAGGGTTCTTGAATATTAGGGAGTTCAAGCTATTGGAAGGTATAATTTAAGACAAGTTAAGGAGAACAACCTTTACCTTGAAGAATCCAAGTCTTAGCAAGTGATAGTTCTATCCAGCAAGGTAAGCTGCTACAATTTTCTCCTCTTGTGCTTGATTTAATTAGGACACTTGGTATGTGTTAGTGAGATGGAAATTGTTACTTTTACATAGTGTAATATTGGGGAGGATGTTCTGGTGATTAGTGCATGTTGGGATAGCCATGGAGGGGAGTCCTCTTTAACTTCAGTCATGAGCTTGTTTGAGCATCTTAAAAGTAATGTTAACTCTTCAAGTGCTGGTGATCAGAAACCATGATTCATATTTCTTCTGTTACATTATTATGTTTAAGGATTGTTTTATGTATGTTATGATAAGGGATGTGACTGGATGTGAGGGTAAGTTATGGAGATGTTAAAGGACTTAAATATTGCAGGGAGGTTCGAGGAGGACCTGATACGAAGGTTGTACAGTATATAGACGCAATTTAAGGGAAAGGGAAGGAAATAAAACATTGACTAGATAAATTGCATGCTTACTGCGTGGTTATTATTTTGGTAAGATCAAGTAGCTCAAATTGATTGATTAGCTACTAATACTAGTCTTACAACTTATGTTATTGTAGATTAGTAATCTGAAGAGAAGGAGCTTAAGTCATACTTTTTGAATTGTATAGCAAGGCATGTAAGGCTATTTGATTTCCTATTTCTTTGGCATGAATCCAACACTTGTATTACAAAGTAAGCTTTCTAATTGCCCTTGGTAGTGACTAATCCATAGTTGCAGTTCCTACTCCCTAGAGCATTAAAGTGAGTACTCTAATATGAGTTTGTTACTAAATGTATGTGCTTACTCTACCAAGTATTAGCATGCAAGGTTTAAACTTGTTTCACCGTCAAAGTACCCTTGGCACGTATTTCCCTTATATAAATCAAAATGATCCTAGATTACACATGGTACATATGTTTGTATGTTGGATATACAATCTGCCCATATCATGCCAACTAGCTTCAATTATCTATATGTATGTCATGTTGTCACATGTTCATATGTTCCCTTTATTGGTTATTACTCCCATTGTGTTAGACTATAATGTTACCTCACAAGATCCCTACTTGCTCTGTTGTACATATTATATGTACTTACTTGGAATATGTATCCGTCCTTAAGTTGATTCTGCCCACGTTCTCCATTGGTTCTACTTTCATGTATACCTTGTATTTGATATAAGTTAGTGAGTATCCGGCTACCATATAGAGTTCAAATCTCTTGGCTGAATGTTAAATGTCTTCACTTGATATGTGCTTAAATTTGAGATGTCAAAATGCTTAACTGAGTCATATGCTCCTAAGTATTACATGTGCATGTCACATTTGCTTCCCATGTCATTGTGATTATCGTAAGTCCATATTCATATGTGTTCTACTACTGGTCCATAGTTCCAAATCTCAATAATGATTATGACCACCAAAACAACAATCTCAAAAAAGATAATGATTATCAAAAGAACAATCTCTAAAGAGTTATGATTATCCAAAAAACAATCTCGAAAGAGTTATGAACATCAAAACAACAATCTCAAAGATAGATAATTTAAGTGAAGTTGTTTGTATAATTATGGGTGGCAGCCTAGGGGCAAATGCCTAGCATAGGTCGATCCCAATTGGTATAGAAGGGTGGCAGCTCGGGGTCTAAATCCTAGCATGGGCCGATCCCAATTGGTATAAGAGGATGGCAGCTCAGGGGCGAAAGCCTAGCATGGGCCGATCCCAATTTGTGGAATTATGAGAACAACATCTCAGGGGTTAAATGCCTAGCATGGGTCATCCTCTTCTACCGCTGATCAACTGGTCATTTGTATCATATGTCTTATAAATATTACAATGCAAATAAAAGTAAAGAAAAGAATGTAACATACACGTTTCCACAAGTATAAGCAAAGGTGGTCTCTAATCCTTATTTATTGCTATTTGGTTTCACTTGAGCTCTCATTTTACATATGGTTGTATTATGCCTTACATATTCAGTACATTCTTTCGTATTGACGTCCCTTATTGGGGAAGCTGCATTTCATGCTACATGTACATGTACTCAACAAATAGATCTCCCCAATAGAAGTACATGATACTCAGCGGTTGTTGGTATGCTCCAGGTTGATTTGGGGCTTTGTCGAGTATTTACTATGCGTATTTCATAGTGGTGCAGTCATGGATTCCAGTAGAGGCTTTGTAGACATTGTAAAGCTATCATCTGTATTCATAGTTTCACTTGTCACATGTATCGGTTCAATTTGTCAATATGTGTTGTATATGAAGCTTCTCATCAATAAATCTATCTGCATAGTAGTTTACTTTCTAATCACAGGTCACTTGTAAATCATGTGTTTATATGGTACTTGTCCGCCTTACCTAGGGTTAGGGTGTGACACCTATGAAGTTGTAGCAAAAATACTTGATGGCATGGTAGAAGCCAACAAAGAAGCCAATAAGAAGTAGGAGTGGGACGCACTAGTTACCCAGTTTGGTGTTCTATCCACCCGAGTCACGGAATTAGAGGTACAATCCATGGGGAAAGAAAAACACTTCTCCCTCCGAGAGTGTAAACATGGGAAGAAGAAGAGAGGTGTGCAAGATGATGAAGCTCTTTCACTCATTCAAAAAAAATTGAGGCACATGAGAGAATGTTGAATGAGATGAAGGAGAACATCGAAATGCTAAACGAAGCGTCAACCTCTCACTCCATGACTATTCATCTGTAGGATGCTCAAATTGGCCATTTGATATCAGGTCATTACCCACCATTTGCCAAGGAATGGCCTAATTACAACATGGGTGACTCCGAAAATGTAGAGTAGCTGGTGACTATCATCGTGCCACGACATTAACTAAGGCATTTTTTGGGAGGCAACCCAAAACCCCTTAATATTTTATATTTTCCTGTTAGTAAAATAATGATGTGTTGATGGTATAGGTTGAACTGTGAGAAGTGCTCGAAAAGTGGAGGGTGAAAAGCAACAGATCCAACTGGCGGGTCGTCGAAGAGGTCAGCGAACTCAACCTTATTCTCCGTTTGACTCTAAACATCCCCAAAATTGGAGTATGTAAAACTCGGTGAGCTTGAGAAATCATTGGCGCAGCGCCAACTCTATTGGCGATCTCAACAGAGACCGCCGTTTGAACACCCAGGTTTACTGGAAAGATCTGCAAAACTCGGCAAAATAGGTGATTAGTCGGTGACACGCCAACCGATTCGGTGATTCAGACTAAGATCATCGGGTACGTAGGAATTGGAAAGCACTTGAGTATAGGTGAACCAGGCGACTATGAAGCATTCGAGAAAGTGGGTTGAAAATAGGCGTGTTGGGTTGCTTAGCGATGCTCTGTAGAGTTCGCTAAATCACTCAACGACTCGCTTAACGTCCCCACCTCGCCTTCCTTTTAATGCTAATATTGTGGAAGGTCTACACCCAAAGTCGCAGGAGAACCATGCCGCCCTGATAGATGGAACAACCGCATAGCCAGGATCACTTCTTTACCTCCTTATTTGTCTTACTTATTTTTATTTTTGGGTACTTTTAATCGCAATTGAGGACAAATTTTTTTATTTGTGGTGGGGTGAGGCCCACACTTTTTGTGTTGATAGTTATGTTTTGTGTACATATTTTGGCTGTTTGTTTATAAATTGTGTTTACACTGTTTTTTGTGGATGTTTGAGCTTGTGGCTCCTTTTATTTTAAATTGCAAAACTATTTTGATCCTTCCAATTGTTTTTGAATTTTTCGCATATTTGCCACCCCTGGTGTGTTGAATGTGGCTGTTCTTTTGCAAAAAAATGAGTCTCGGTTCCAATCAATATCGATGACTTGAATAGTGCTCTGAATCGAACTAACATGAATGCGTGGCTAAGCTGAGGCCAAATGAAGTTGCATAGATAATATGTGAACTCTTTGCATCTCGTTATGACTAGCCCTGTATCAAATTGATTTTCTTGTGATGGTCATTACACACTAGCAAAAGTGTTGAGTCTTGTTTAACTTTTATTGTGTCAATGCCTAGTATGATGAGCTTACATGTGAACTATTATTCATGATAGATCTTAGAATTTTCACTGTTGGTCCGGTCAATTAAGTGATGCTATCTCTTGATATGATCTTAGGAAACTTTTACGAGTGTGAGCCAATTTGACATATACCTCTTTTGTGACCTACCTTGTGAGTGTGTGATTCTCTCTTGAACCACCCTGGAGCCTTACCTTTCTTTGAAAGAAACTTGATGAAAACTAGACCTTTCTTAATCCAGCACCTATAATCCTCATGAAGTTGTGGTTAGATTGAATAGCCAACATAGGCCAAAAGCCTAAGTTGGGGGTGCGGTGAAAAGAGAAGGCAAATCAAGAAGTGCAGGAAAGACCCTCCTACCCATGGTTTTGAGGAAAATGGAACCCCTCCATATAAAAAAAATGAGACAGAAAAGAAAAGGAAAAAGAATGAAAAAGATAAGTTGTGGAATAAAGTTGAAAAATGAAAGGGGGTTCCCAAACAATCCATGGAAAGTGAATAATATGATGACTTATGAGCACTGAAAAGAATGATGAAGGAAAAGGAAAGGAAATGTTGCGTGCACCACACCTCATGAGGATGAAATTTACTGAGCCTAAATGACTATACCTTTGTACTCAGCCACACTACAAGCCTTAAAAAGACCTTTTGGATCTTGAGTGAGCTGAAACAAATGTTTATTGGAAAATACGGGCAAACTTATGGGTGAAAGCATGCATTGTGTTCTTCCTTGTAAGAGTGAGCGTTGCATCTGATTCCGAAGCTTTTAACTGTGAACCATTATGTGAATATGAAATCATCCTTTCTATGAGGGCATTTGAACACTATAGTTGAGCTTGAACTTGCATTTGAAGTAAGTATTCAGAGCATGAGAATCTTTGGTAATGGTGTGTCACAACTTGAATCTTTAAGTACACAATTTATCCTTGCATAAGTAAATTGAGTCTTGCTGTGTGCATTCATGATTGAGTTTTGTGTAGCACTATTTGAGACACCCTTTCTGAACGGCTGAACTTGAGTTTGCTTGAGGACAAGCAAAAGTTTAAGTTGGAGCTGTTGATGAGTCCACAAATTAGACACATTTAGGGTTATATTTTGATAGAAATTGTGTCCTCAAATGCTTATTTTATCTCAATATCTGATGAAAACCCTTAAATTTCAGGTATGTGAAGTTTTTAGGAAAGCATGGACACTGCATCGCAAAAAGGAACGAAAAGGCTGAAAAGAACGAAGAAATGAAGGTCGGAGGATCGCCGAGTCCATTTGGCGAGTCGCCGAAGGGTCTCATTTCGCCTTTTGTTCCAGTGTGCTGAGCCTTGAAAGAAAGGATCAAGTCGGCGAAAAAAAGGAGCAGTTGGCGCATCGCTTAGAAGTTCTGCGAAGCAGTACTATGTCGCCTAATGACCCAGAGCACGACGATGCCAAAGGATGGTGCAAAACATCGATGAAGTACACCAAAGGGTGAATCGCTGAGTTGATCGGCAATTCTGACTAATGTCACCGAATGGTGTGCTCCAGCACAGATATTTTTGAAACCTATAAATACTCGTTGAGAGTTATAGCTAAGTATCACATTTTTAGTGTGAAAAACAATTATTATAATTTTCATATAGAATAGTACTTTTTATTTTTGCTTTAAGTTTGAGAGGGTTTTGAAAACTTGAAGAAGAAGAGGGTTTCATCTCCAAGGATTTGAACTTGGGTCTCTTGATTTCTTCATTATTGGCCTGTAACAAGACTTAAATCTTCATACCCATTTAAATGCAAGCTCATTTAGGTATAAATTTCTATCTCTTGATGTGTGGCTAAAACCCCCCATTCTTGAGGTGTGACTTAGCGAATATGAGTTAATATTGTTGTTGGGTCTTGGTTGTTGATAGATTAAATGTAGTTTAATGGTGATTTCACCCAGTAGTTGTGGTTGAATTTAATGGGTTTGTAGTTACAAATATAAGTCCACCCATGTGTTTTCGGCTTGCTCGAGAGAGAGGTCGTGAAACCAAGACTGCTAGATTGATGGCCTAAGGAGTGGGTCGACATAAGGTTCAACCCGAGAGGGTGAGCCCTAGTCCCATATCCTAACACTCTGCTAGAGAGAGTGAGTGGGGTATGGCGTAGGCTGGTCTTCATGTGGCAAGTGGGTGTCCGAGAGGAACCCATTTGACACAGGGTAAGTTGCTCAAGAGAGAATTTATTCCCACGTATACCGTAGCCTAGTCACTATTACTCTATAAATTCTCTACCGAAAGCATGTACACAATAATTTAGATTAACCCGTATTCCGTTCACATCCCAAGAATCCCTCTCTCAATGTTAGATTTTCTTGTTGATTTCGCTAATTTTAGCGTACTTATGACAAAACCCCAAATTGATATTTGACACTTTTGTGTCCCCTTTAATTTACAATGTTTTTGACCAAGGACCATAGGGGGGTTGAACCAAGGACCATAGGGGGGTTCATTGGTTGGCCACCCTGCCAATTTAGTTGTGGCCAAGAAGGCAAGGGTTCTATCCCTCCATATGCGCTATAGTGGGTGATACCCATCTACAGTGGTTAGAACTATGGTTGAAAAATTACCCCTAAAATAAGAGTGTTGTAGTAGGCTAGCCCTGTTATGGCAACCTTAATGAGGTCAGTCCTAGAATTGAAAATTCCTGCAAGGTTACCCCATTACCCATAACCCTATATCCATACCTACTTCTTCAAACACAACCACGCTTCTAAACCAACTTGAGAATCGTTCTTGGACATGCACAGTAGCAGCTTCAAATCATATTCTCGAACATAACCATAAGAGCATACCCTACAGTACATAGTTAAGAGTTAACATCACATGATCATAAAATTAGCACTAGACTACACCAAAAAATCATCATACCAATTTGTCTCTATCATATCAAAATATCCTTTTCTTCATGGTTCCCAAAAACTACTGACAATTCCCTAACCAAATTTTCCTCAGTCACAATTTTTTCTTTCCCCTTACTATGTTTACAAATAGTAAGTGCATGCCAATTTTAACACATAAATTTTCTATTAACCACATAACAATTTATCATTAATCCATCACATATAACAAAGTTATGTCTCTTTTCATACCACACTTCCATAGAAAATCCATATAATTACACTTTACACATTGACAATTATTCAAGCAATGCAAAGCATGTATCTTAATCCCAAGCTTTATCACTAAATCAAATCATGGTTATTATATTTATTACAATCATGGATGACCATAAGATTATCTTCCATTCCTTTAGCTAGCCTCCAATGTAAGATACCAATTAAACCTTCCTAGTTCATACATTCTTTTCTTATGTTTTTTCAGCCATGACAACGGCATCCAATTTATTTCATTGAGATACCTATTTGAATTTGGAGATACAATTTGAAATCAACCCATAAATAAAGTGATAAACCGCATGAGAAAGAGTGAAGAAGTTCAACAATTTACTAAAATATTTTCTAGTTTCTTAAAGATTAAATGTGGACATCAACACACTAATTCTACGAACTCCATTAAACAATTGTACTTGTACAAGAAACTAGTAACATGGGCTCTATTATAGAATTGTTACGACCGAAATGACTAGGCTGTGCGTTCACCTACTTTACACCTCAAATGCGGACATGCAATGCAGAAATGACCAACTATAAGTGAACACACTATTGACATATGGAATACTTTTAACTTCATTTTGAGTAAAGTCTCTTTATAAAGAAATACATTTAACCCTCTCTAAAGAACTATTCAAAACAAGAATTAGAACTTCTAAGGGAGTATAAAATTAAATAAATGTGATACAGCTTCCACTATAAAGAAGAATAGTAGAATTTGTCAGAGATCATTTTGTCTTGACCGAAGAAACATCACTGTCCTACAACTAGAATATGCCAAGTTGTGTAGCAAGAGTAGTATCGGTGAAAACAAGACGTATCAATTCTGATCATTTATCAACCCAAATCCACCACATAACATCACATAAAATCAATGAAACATTTGGTTTGGAGATAAAATTAGGATCCCGATCTTCTCAGTCACCATTATCACAACAACTAGAGTTACCTTTGAATAGACTCTATTTTAAGTCTCACAAATTGTTTCCACTGAAAACTCCACCAGCTTGAGGACTCCACCCTCATATCAGATCATAAAATAACTCTTCTATCAGAGATTCCTTTTTTCAAGTACAAGACCTCTACTAAGTCTATAAATATGTCTACTACTCTAACTCAATATGTCATGTCAACACCATAAGTGCTGACAAAATTTTAAATACCATATGTAAGATTTTTAGTAAACCACCTTGACTCAAACCCCCTCATCAAATATGTCTGAGACCACCTAGGTACTAATATCTTACAAATATTATAAAATAAATAAACCCTATAGACTCATGGAACAAACATATAACAATCACATTACGGATAGTAAGCCTGTTTCTCTCATGGAACACATATAGATATTGTTAGTGTACTAGACATGGTATCAGAAGTACGCGCTGGTGTCTATATAAAATGACATCATCTTCTGTTGTATTAAAGGCTAAAGACTCCTTCTTCTGGGCCTTGTCCTGAGTTGCTCTAATTTTGGTCCTCAAGATTTCATGCCTTCACCTCTATAACAAGAGATGATACGATCTAGTCCTATATTATTACCCTGCCATCAGAATCTAACAGTCTAACCCCTAAGTTAGCAATCTAATTAAACTCTCGGTCTATCACCCACTTCTCAATTCCCATACAAAATATGCTACTCATAAACTTATGACTAAGGCCATCAACTACCTCATTCACCTTCTTTAGATGCTAAAAGAATTCTACGTCATAATTATTCTGTAACTGGAGCCATTAGTGTTATGGTACATTCAACTCTTTTTGTACAAAAATATACTGAAGGCTCTTATGTTCTATATAGATTTCAACATGCACTCCATAAAAGTTATGCCTCCAAATCTTCAAGGCATGAATAAATGAAGAGAACTCGAAATCATTGTTAGTAGTTTTTCTTGGACTTATTTACCATCTAGAAGAATAAGTAATTTACCTTACCATGTTGCATCAAAACCCAAATCCAACACAATTCCTGCAGCATCAAAATACACCACTTATCCCTATAGACCCTCTAGCGAGATCAGAACTAGGGCTAAAATCATTTTATCTTTTAGCTCCTATTAACACTATGAACAGGTTGGGGTCAATTGAAACATTGCCACTTTCTAAGTTAGTCTAGTAAATAGTTTGGAAAATGATGAGAATCCCTCGATTAACCTTCTGTAATACCGTACTAACCCTAGAAACCCATTATTTTCTATTAGGGTCATGAGTCTAGGACAAGTCTTCACGACCTATGTATTTTGTAAGTCAACTTGTATGCTAGCATATCACATAATATGGCCCATGAAGGATATAGAATGCAATATGAACTCACTCTTTGAGGTCGTAGCAAAGAGTATTTTACCTCGGAGTCCCTGAAGTACAACTCAGATATGGTCCCGATGCTTTTCCTGTTACAGTGAATACACCGGAATATCTTCGATAAACACCATCATGAACAAGTCTATAAATGGACAAATTATTATATTTATCATGTCCATAAGTATTGCTACTACATTCATCAATTTGAACGACATTAGAAGAAACTCAAAATGACTATATTTGATCTTAAAGTCTGTCTTCTAAAAATCACTCTCATGAACTCGCACATGATTGTTCCACGAACATAAATCTGACATCGAGAAACATTGGGCACCCTCTAGCTGGACATATAAGTAATCAATCCTTGGTAGTGAGTGTTTATTTTTTATAGCTACCTTACTAAACTACTAGTTGTCTATACCCATGCACAATGAACAATATTTATTTGGTATAAAAAATACTCGTGCACCTCACAATGATGCACTCGGCTTGTTGATTCCCTTGTCTATCAAATCTTATAGCTACTTCTTCAATTCCTTCAATTATGCTTGTGTCATTCTTTATGGTGCAATGGATATCAGTTGGACAATTTGTAATGTATTGATAGAAAAATGTATCTCCTATTCTAGGGAGAAATACCATGGAGCTCATTAGAAAAGATATTTGTAAATTTATTAAACACAAGGATAGACTCGTATATTGTCAGTTCTAGGTCAATATCTAAAACCCTATTGATGTGACATATTCATCCCTTAACAATCACTTTCCTAGTATGAAGATATGAAACTAACTTACTTTTTTGTGTCGCTGAATCATCCTTCCTCTCCTAAACCACCTTTCTAGGAAAGTGGAATTTAACAATCTTTACTCTATAGTTGACAGTGGTGTAATAAGATTCCAACCAATCAATGCCCATAATAACATCACATCTAATATCTCTAGCTCTGTGAGGTCTATATAAGTTTGACGACCAACAATCTCTAGTATAAAACCTCAGTAAGCCCTCTTGGAGATAATAGAGTCTCCAACTATGGTAGCTACAACAAATGGTCATTGAAATGACTCTAGTACTATAGAAAACTTCCCAAAACCAAATGGAGTAAAATATTATGTTGTGGAGCCATGATCTATAAAATCATAATAGAGTGAGAACAAATGGTCAGTGTACTTGTCAATACATAAAGATGATCTGGCTACTTCGAAAACTAGATGTTCCCTCTCTATCTTGACCTCTAGGTAAGAAAGAGTGTCACCCAATATCTGCAGACCAAATACTCTTGTCCTCTAAGAAATGAAAAAATTGTTTCACCTCTAAGAAACGAACACATTTGTTTTACTAGAGAAAAAAGTTGTACAAGTTAAATTTCTTGATATAAAGTGAAGGCTTTGTTCAGAAGAGACCTAATTATACTGAAACTAAGTTATCCCTCATTTGTAGAATTACTAGTTTACGTAGGAGTTGAACATTTCAAGGGAGTCATAAAAGTCATTCCAATACGTGCAAACCATCCCACAAAGATATAAGTCACCCTAAAAATTTAATAAAGCTTTGAAAACTCAAATCAAACATTATTAACGAAAACTATGGACTTTGGTCAAACTTTCTATAAATTATTCTTTCAAAATTGAAAATATTCTCCGAAACTCATTTGGCCACCTCAGTCTCCATGTCACCAATCCCTACAAGTTATAAAATTAATAATGAATCAATATGATGGGCCCAAACATATAAAAGAACATGCAAACAATAAACGACTATGATGATTGTTACAATTAGTAAAACAATTAATAAATTTGCGACTTAGTCCATCAAAGTATTATTTTCTATCTCTAGTGTTTCAGATAAAGTAATGTATCAGAGTAAATTAATGTGTGCTTGAGTTAGTCATTATTTTGTAGTAAGCCAGGATGAGGGATCTCTTGGAGACCAGCAATGGTTCTCGAGTATCGGCAACGTCCAGGGTGTAGTCTCGGGTCGTGATAAATATCACAATGAAATATGGATATTTCTTCTTAAGATAAGAGAATATTTTTTACTTGTAATGATTTTGGTTTCAATGGTTTTTTTATATGTTGTAGTATAATATGAATGTCACTTAATCATTCTTCTTATGTCATATTGAAAAATAATTTCTAGGAGAACTTAATAAGGAGAATGATTAAGTGAAATTCATATTATACTATTGTAAGTAAAAAATTTCCTTGAAACCAAAATCTTTACAAGTCAAAAATCTTTCCCTACATTGATAAGAAATATCCACTTACCATTTGACCATTTTTTATGTGTTCTCAGCACAATAATAGTATTATCCCTAGTAGTAGAAAATAGACATAATCAATTGGTCCAATTTTTCCACTGATAAGCCTGAACCACCAACCATCTTTGATGAACACATAAACTGTATCACACTTATGGAAGCCATTTTTCACTATAATCAAGTTGAACAAGGTGGCCCTAAAAAATATACAATCTCCTCCGTCTGCCCAACTTTATCATTAGCCAAAAGAATCTTTTATTTGACTTTGTATTGATATGTACCAAAGGAAGAAATAATTGTTCCATTGTAGTAAGAACCAATGAAGCCATATAATTGACTTGCCACAAGAACTTCATCACCCATTTTGAATAATTTTGTTGTTTGTTGTTTATTGAAAGCTGTTGCTTTATTGACTCTAAGATCATATCATTCTTGATTGGTGGCCTTCTATTGAATAATTTGTTTGACTATTGGTAGAAGCCATTGCAATTATACAAGAGATTGATTTACTTGAATGAGAAAAAACAATAAACTAGTCATATAATTAGTAGAAAGAACAAAACAATTTCTCATTTTTTTAATGCTCACATCTCTAAACTTATTCAGACCAATGTACAGCAACAAGGACAAAGTTAATCCACTTCATTAGAAAATTATACTATGCAAATGTAACGACCTAACAATCGGGGGTCGTGATGACACTTATTCAAACCAATCACTAGGTAATTAGCCCAGACCCAATGATAAATTTCCTAGGGTGTAAAAGGAATCGAAAGAAACAGAATTAGGCATTTCAAAGAAAAACGACGGAATATAGAAACAATAAATATATAGAACCTCGAATGAGAAAAAAATAAAATATTCAATCCAAAACATAGTGAATGCCAGTGCAAAGCTGCCAAAAAAATAGTAAAATATAACATAATCAACAAGCAAATAAAGAATTTGTCTCAAAATATAAAAGACTAGAAAAAATACTATTTACATATGGAGATAAGTCAATTCCAATAGTCAATAAGCACACTCTCTGTCACCAAAATATCAACAACAACATCAAGAGGATCACTACGGGTGGCTAGAGCTCAACTCTGCATCTAGGAAAAATGTGTGGAATGAAATATGTATAATCAAAACAACGGGTACTTAGTAGGCATGCTATTAGGGTATACAACGAAAAAAGCGTTGAATGGGTTTACCAAGCTTCAAACTGCAATAAGAGGATTAAAATCAAGTATAACAACATAAAAGGACGACAATAGGTTATAACTAGGCATACCATGAAGTAAATCGACTAACAAAAATTTATGAAAGTAGTAAAAGCCATCTAAACTAAAGTTGACTCAATAAGTTGAACAGGCACATACAAGGCATACCCATGACGAAATAAGCAAATAATACCCTGCCAAACCCAACACCAAAAGACTATACTACAAAATAATATTCTTAAATGAATACCCACACCTCGAATTTTGAATCTTCTAGAATCTTACCTCAGAATAGCTTGTACTTTTTGGAATATTACATTGGAAAGACTTATCGGAACTAACATGCTCCAGAATCTTATGTCATAATGACTAGTCCTCCCGAGAATCTTACATTAGAATTCTGGATATAACCTTACGTATCCCTAAATCTAACATTTGAATAACAAGTCCTTTTCAGAATCTTATATTGGAAATCCTTGTAAGAACCAAACGGTCCGTAAAATAGGTCCCTAAAATATTACTTTGAAAATTCTCGTCCCATCCTAAAATCTTAAATCGAACTGTGCCACAGAAGCACCTAGTATATTCTAAAATCTTACATGAAAAGAGATGTAGAGAACCCTAGTCTATCACAAAATCTTAAATAAGAATAGCTACAATACTATCTAGTCGCTCTCGAAATCTCACCTCCGGTACGTGATAACGCTAAAATGTCCTCCTTAAACCCAACTTAAAGGGACAACTGTCGTAGTCAATAAAAAACCCAACAGAGGGTCGTGGTTGAATCCCTCAGAGAATGGTATACTGTCGATAATTCCTATCAAGAAATTTGAATTTTAAGATCTCTCATTCGTAATAGTAAGAACACACGGGTGGATAATCACGCCAATTAAATATAAATCTTTGGTTATCCATTATCGCAATTAAACTTAAAGAAATCAAGAGTTAACAAACAATCTAGGGGTGTGATGATTGGAAATCATTGTCACATAGGGGTTATTGTGTTGTTCTATAGTGATGTACATTCATGAATAGTCTAAGTCATCTTTATTGAAGCTAATCATCTTCCGATCACAAAGCATCTATTCATAGAATCTCTTTTTGGTCTTATCTAAATGCCATCTTAAACAACCAAATACCTTAATCTATTCTCTATTTTAAGAACAAGACAAATAGATCCGACCCATAATACCTCTATTTTCAAGAAAATTACAAACATCAAAACTAAATTTCTAGTATCGGACTAATTAACCATTCCAATCAATCTCATTCGAGCATCAACCAAATATCGGAGGTAGGAATTAAGTTTGCAACATTAACCCATAAATTAACTCCATGCTAAGTAGACCAAATTCATGTTTCAACAACAACAAAATGGTACATAGAAAAATACTCACTACATTAAACAAACACCTAACCCCATAATTGCAACCCTAGATCTTGGGGTTTTAGCCACCCATCATAAAAAGTAATCAGATTATACCTTATGTTAAAGAAATCGTCGGTAACATGAAATTAAGCTATTACATGTAAACCCACTTATGGTTAAACTTCAATTTGTAAATTTCAAGCAAAGTTCTAAAACCCCAAAAGCTAGAAAATTGTTCTTCAAAGAATAAGTGTTCTCTCCCAAAACTCTTCACACACTCTTATTTGATCTTCTAGCTCTCTTTTCTTTTTTTCTTCTCCTGTAGGCTATTTATAATTTCCAAAACTTTGGGCCCAGAATCCAATATGTGACTCAATATGAGAAATTAGTCAAGCTCACTAAGGTTGTTCATTGAATCGCCTCTTGCTTCTCAGCTCGCCTTCCAGGCTTCACGTGTTTGAACATCTGTTGGCGAACTCGATTGAGTCAGCCTTACACGTTTTGTGAATCTCCGACTAACACCTTGGTTAACATTTTGAGCATCCAATATTTTCATTTCACACAATGATTTCAGGCGATGTTTATCAAGGCTACCTTTCTCAATAGGAGGATTGCCTTCTCTACTAGAGTTCGCCGACTTGGTTGGATAGACACAGGTGCTATGCACTTTCATTTTGGGTGAGGTCATTCTCAATAGGTGATCCGCCCTTCCTGTTAGGAGATCAATATTGTATAGTTGGAACTTCTTTTTCTAATTTTTGGTTAGTCTTTCAAACATCAATCCTTCGCTTTTCCAATTCCCTTTAGAGGTGCAAATCATCAACACCCCCAACTTAAACATTTGATTGTCCTCATGTAACTCAAGAATACAATAAGGTCAATAAGGGTGTCAACAAAAGTACTCAATGAGAGCTAACATGCAAGTGCAATAGCAAGACTACTATCAACTACATGCTACCCTCAATCATGATAAAAAAAAAGTCTTCAAAAGATGACTAGCTTGTCTTAATAAATGTTCAAGATCACTTTAGCTTCTTCTTTTATGCAAGAACATGTTTGAATAAATACATTCAAGTTCCCTCACATGAAGAATGACTCCATGCTTTCACAAAGCAAATCAAAAATGGCGTAAGGAATCAATGCAACTCTCCCTCTCTCAAAAGAGAAATACATGCAAGCTTTGTCCCATAGGTTTAACCATACTGTCAAATCATCACATAACGTAGTTTGTGCAACATCTCAATGGTTTTTAGGCTTGTAATGAGGCTGAGGGTTTAGGTATAGTCAATTTGGATGGGTGACTCTACCTTTTCAAAGCATTGTTTCAATCATCATCACCTCTTCTCAAGTTCTTTTCCTTTTTTCATTTGAGAACTCAAACTTTAACTTGTCACTCAATTTATTTGGAATCCCTTCTATTTCATTCACTTCTCATTTTCATTTTCATTTCTCAAAAGCATTTTCATCACAATTACTATGTTTTTTTGTAGAAGGAGGGGTTCCTTTTGTTATTTGTAACAACTTACAAAGTTGAGTCTCATTTCCTCTTTCCTTGTCCTTTACCTGGCTTTCATTTTCCTTCTTTTCCTCACCCAAACTAAGGATTTTGGCCAAATTTGGTTATCCCAACACAACAATGCATAAAAAATGATCTTTCACAAGAAGGTAGAGAAAATTAGGTTCAAAAGGCTTTTTTAAATTTTTTCCTACAAATAGGTTAGAAACAAATTGTACCTACATGGATGTACACCCACATAAGGTAGTCATAAAGGATTAGGGACATTTGGGTTCACTCTTTGAATTGTTGTCCAAGATCATGTCTCCCATTCACCAAAACTCAATTAATTAACCTAATATGGAAAATTCTAGGACTCAACATACATACTTTCAAGAAAGACCTCATCACACATGGCACTTCTAAATATACTCATTTAGCGCATCCTATAAAAAATATAAAAAGAATGCACAATGTTCATTAAAAGGCTCACATCAAAACACAGCTAGTCAACAAAAGATTCAACTAGATAGCTTGAAAGTGCAACCACATCGATTTCAATCTTGCAACACCAACACTCTACACCATGCTTATCATGAATACTATTCAAGACATCAATATTGAACATAGTCGAACCTCATATTTTTATCAGTTATAACTCCAAGCATTTAACAATTTTAAGCTCATGGGGGGTTGCAAAATCAAGACAGAACCAAATAAAAACAAGAGACACATTCTAACAAAAAGATGACTATAATATAAACAAAAGTAAAGTACTACAATTATTCAAAACTCAAAATAACAAAATACAATAAAAAAGGGGAATAGTGGCTTCGAGGCACTCACCCCTATCAACATAAATAAAGAAGTGTCCTCAAAGCATTGAAAATAAATGTACGAGAGGCAGAGATAAAAGGGTCCCCCCGATAGGCTATGCTTGCAGAGCCCTCCCATATCGAATATCAAGGGGAGAAGCCTCAAGACAGGCATCGATGCCCGACAACAGGATCATTAGAGGTGATAGGAATAACTCAATTGGTGAATCAAGGCCCGCCTTAGTAGTCAAATGTATAGGGGAGTAAAAACTAACTCCACCAGTGCCAACCATTGAAGTCTCTCGAAGGGATCGTTCCAGGGTCACCTGAAGAATGACCTCTTTGGTTTGCCGCATCTTTGTTAATGTTTGAGCAATTCTATGCTCCTTGTTTCTTAACTTCTTCTAGACAGTATTCTCAGCTTGCTCATCCTCGACCCTCTTACTATCATAATAAAAAACATCAACAGTCGTAGCTATCTCTCGCTTTTCACGGGTAAGTGGCTCAATACTAGGCATCTCTAGCACGGAGGCAGGTGAATCTGGTAGGGGAACATCACCAAGAGTATGGATATATTTGTATACTACAACTAGACAACCTCCACACGAAAGGAAGAAAACTCATCCCTCATGGTGTCTCGTGCACTAGAGCTTCCCTCGGCCTTCTCTTGGGCCTCTAATCTCGCTATTTGGTCATTAAACCTCACACTATGATTCTCAATCAATCCGTTACACTTAACCATTCTCTCTATCAATGGAGCTAAAATATTTTTAATAGACTGGGTCAATGAGCGTTTTCATGTCCATCTTAACTCGGGTGGCTCTAATATCTGCCGGCTAAGAAAGACACCCTATCTGATAAATCAACACTAGCATCAATGGCATACGGGCGATAGGAGAAGGGTAATGTACACAGAAACAATAGTAGGAGTAGTAGTTAAAGATATGGTAGCATAACATTTTAGGAAGGTACATTAAAAGGTGTAAAGAAAACTACCTTCTCCACTAAAGGAACATATGTGCTAGCCTCAACTGCTAGTGTATTAGGATAAACAAAGGGTGTCGAATCTTGTTGAAGTGGCTTCCTCCAAGACGCATCATCCCGCAAGCACTTAGCCTCAATCCTTCTGATACACTTTGATAAGGCTGGTATGATCCTCACATCTGTAGATGCTCTAAAAGGGACTTCTTCCCTCTGACACAACTGTGTAATATGTACCGAAAATGGGAGAGAAGTCTGATCCAGCCTAGCTCTCATGAAAATCTCATCATCTATAATTTCACCCACATGTATGTATTCTCCTTGTATGATTGTGCCTACCAAGATTGCCTTGTCATGGTCAAGGATAGATTCGTCATGTGTGGGAATTATGTTACTGCTCATAAAGCCAAAGTAGAATCTCTCAACCATATTAAAGTGTTTCTTCTTGATCTAGGCACCATCAGCCATTTAGGAGGGTGCTGTATCTGAACTAAAGGGGGGCAACCACTGTTTTAGGGTGTCTAAGTCATAACGAATCCTGAGAGAGAACAAATTCGGCACAAATACCGGCATCTTAAGTGCAGTGTTAATGGCTCTGACATCGCATTGGACATTCTTTCCACACACCTCTACTTCTTCAAGTGGCTTCAAAATTATACCCTTTCACTTCTTTGGGAGGGCTTTGTCATATGTAATGTAGTACTCTCGAACCCAAGAAGGAATGTAGGTGTTTCTTGGTTTTGTGAACCCCTCAAACTTGTGAAACTATATAGTGTTCCAGGTAGTTGGGCGACTACTTATGACTCCATCTGTGGAGAACCATCTAACCTCAAGAATAGTCCTCTTTCCTTTAGATTTAAGCCTATTAAAGGCTCTTGGAGAGATAATTGAGAGGACTCTTGAGGCAGATGCTTGTATAGATGAGGGTTGCACCAATTAGGACCTAATCTTCATCCTCTCCCTCTGCACCAACTTTTTGGGTTATACCTTATCTAGTGTAGATTTTGTTGGGTGGTGGATTGCTGACAACGGAGATCTTCCGAAGTCTTGTTAATGGATAGGCCCATATAATTCTTTAAAGCGGAGGAGGAAATTCTCTATGTGGCTCAATATTTAATGTAACGACTTGCTTTCCCCTTGTTTGTGCAATTTTTTTGCAAATCAAGCATTCAAACATAGATTTCTAAAGGTTAGTTAAAATCAAATGCACATTTGATGCGTATCGTGACCAATGACACTATCCTACAGTATGAGTGTCTACGATCGTTGATAATATAGTAACCCAACCAAGGGTTGGGGTCGTGTCCCAAGGGAACGGTTTTGAGAATCAATAGCCAATTAGATTTTCGTTTGAATTAGTCGTAGCTAAAAACATTTGTGATAAAATACATTGTAAATTAAAGGGGGTGACATAGAAGTGTCAAATATCAAAAGGGGTTTTGTAACAAGTGATAAAACAGTAAAATAAACAGGAAAATCAAGTATGGGGAAAGTTCTTGGGATGTGACCGCAATACAAGTTGAGATAAATCGTTGGGTACATGCTTTCAATAGGAAATTTGCAAGACAATAATGACTAGGCTAATATTTAAATGGAAGTAAGTTCCCTCTCGGGCAACTTACCCCGTTACAAATGTGTTCCTCTCGGACACCCATTTGCTGCATGAATACCAGCCTACGCCTTACCCCACTCACTCTCCCGAGCTGAGTGTTAGGATATGGGACTAGTGCTCACCCTCTCGAGCTAAACCTCATTTTGACCCACTCCTTAGGCCATCAGTCTAGTGGTTTTGGTTTCGCGACCTCCCTCTCCGGCAAGCCAAAAACACATGCGTGGCTTTGTATTTGCAACTACAAACCCTTTAGTTTCTGCAGTGACTTTAGCTTCAACTATTCTATCCACGTCATGGGCCGCCAAAAGGGAATTTACGATTGTGTATAATATGCGTCTACATGAAGGAATGGTGGGATCAATGGGAATCCTCCCATTGGTACTTTCTTTCTTACTCTCCCTTGTTTGTCTGGTCAGTTCTGCTATCTTTTCGTCTCTTTTGAAATTTCTTCCTCTTGCATGTCGGGGTGGCATGTCTCTTCCTTCTGCACTGGTTGGTGACATGCTCACTTACTTAGGTTAGTTATTGAAATATGTGCATATAGGAACTAAGAGTGAAGGCAGGAAGGGTGAATTAAATGGCCTCTAGGCGTGTTGCCAAAATTTTTTAGTTATAGCAGATTTATCGCCGATTCTTACAGATTGAATAACCTAAATCTGCTGTTAATGAAAGGCGACAAGATCAGTTAGGTGAATCATCGAGTGATTTAGTGAGCTAGGTCTACAGCACGAATGACTCACCAACTGACTGAACACGCCTATGCTCTACGCGATATCCATCCTCAACCTTTCAACCCTAGTCAAAGAAACTCAAGTCCATGTAGCACAAACTCACAATAAAACCCATAATAGTATCACACCCTTACAATATATTAATTCAAATTAGAGCACAGTTGATTTGGATTCTACCAATTACTCAAAGATTACAGAATGGCATTCAATGATGAATGAAATGCCATTAACGTGAAGATTCAACCAAGACTTGACAATATCAATACTATGCAAATGAATACAATTTTACTAAATTAAATGCAGGGTTTGAATCACCAACCTTTAGTGTCGAATCGGATCTAATGAAGTGCGAGGTAGCAATGAGATCCAACTCCGCGCACAATTTAACACTTACAATAATTTAGACTTGCAAGAAATATAAAACTAAAGTGCAGGTGTGGGTTAGGTAGGATGAAGAAATCAGAAAAAATGAATGAATCAGAATATTTAAACCTGAGGCTTGCAGAAATCGTCCAGTTTCTGCCCATTCGGGTATGTACATTGGGTACGCTCATTCACTCGGTGAAACGCCAAGTGTCTAGTCTCTTAGCAAAATGTAACAGGACGCAGCTCATGTGTGGATCCCAACTTCGGTCTATATTGCAATCGCAGACATGGTTGGTGATTCGCCATTAATTTAACTGAACACTGAGTTTTTATGAAATCCCAACTGACATTGCCTTGAGTTACCCGGCGGAAAGAATCGTGTTCGTCGATGTCATTGGCGATCCGCCGACTGAACCCGTTGTTTGCCTCCATATATTATTTCATTCCCCTCCCTTGCTCCAACCTTTACAAACTACACACCATCATTTTCTCAAAGTAAAACAAAGCAATAAAGGGTTTTTGGTTGCTTCCCAAACAACTCCCTAGTTAACGTCATGGCATGACGCTAGTTGACTTTCAACTCTCACTCTTAGGGTTAGCCATAATGTCACTAGGCAAGTGCCCTTGCTGTCTCAGATTTCTGTGAGACGAGATATGACCCATTTTGGTCTCTAACTCTTGATTGAAACTGAATGGGAGGTAACGATCTGGCTGAGGGTGGAAACATCCTCTTTGATGCCTTTCAGCATTTTGTCCGACCCTTCAACTTTGTTGAGGATGCGCAAGAGCATATCCTCAAACCTACTACCCTACGAGTCCTTTGGTTTTTGGCGTTCGTGGGGGGGGGCACATATCTCTCTTTCTCCCCATATTTCCAATTTGGATTTCGGTCTCTCCATTCTCTATCCTTCCATCCTTCATCTCTAACCCAACCTTGATTTCCACCCTACCTTGGGTAGTTTGATCGATAACCACCACCTTAGTTGGCTAGGAAGTTTACCTTTTCATTATACAAGGCATCGAAACTTGCCTCTTTAGGAATTGCGCACCCGACCCCCACAACATTAACATCACGGGTACCAGTCCCCATGACATTTTTGGATGGAATATCAAGCTGTGTCATGATCTTGGCCATATTTTGATCTCTCTCATTGTCTTTTTCAACCTTCTCCTTAAATAGCTGAAATGTAACCGGTGAGACCTGATCTTTGCTGGTGTACCACGGCCTGTTGATGGTTGTCATACTATTAAGGAGTTGAACTGCCACTGCGTATGGTTGGTGCATTAAGCCTTTGGGTCAGAGTTGGTCAGTGACACCTTTGTTTACTGAGTCTAGACTCCAGTAGAAGAATTGAAGTAGCACATTGTCAGGAAGACCATGTGTTGGGCATTGCTGCACCTGTTTTTTAAATCTGAACCAGGTTTCGTGCAGAGGTTTGACGTTCAGATGCTTAAAGCTTTGGTTACTATCCCGGATAGTCATCATCTTTGAGGGAGGGAAAAATCGCACATTGAATGTATTCACCATCTCCTCGCACGAAGTGATTGAGTTACGTGGCAACTCGGCTAACCACTTGCACGCCTCACCCATCAATGGGAAAGGAAATAACCTCAATCGAACTGATTCCTGAGAAATGTTTTTGAATGAGAATGGTCCATACACATCTATGAAGTTTCGAAGATGCTCGTGTGGATCCTCATGAGCTAATCCGCTGAAAGGCTCCCTTAGTTGCAAAAGTTGCAACATGGTGCTTGTTATGTGGAATACTGTGTTTCCTTCTGCTGAGGGCAGACAAATAGCTCCAACACCTCCCATGAAATGCGGATCATTGAGATTTGGTTCTTGGACGTCATGGAGATTTCCGATGTCATCCTGATGGCCCACCAGGCTCCTGTTACTACCGTTGACATTCATGCTTTCTTCAATGTTTCTACAATCAATAAAACACAACAAAAAGTTAAGTTAGTAAACTACAAGTAGTAAGAATTGAAATTCTATTAAGCTAAAAAATGTCTCAAATAACACCATTCCCCGACAGCGGCGCCATTTTGATGCTTATCGTGACCAACAACACTATCCTACAGTATGAGTGTCTACGATTGTCGGTAATATAGTAACCCAACCAAGGGTTGGGGTCGTGTCCCAAGGGAGCGATTTTGAGAATCAGTAGCCAATTAGAATTTCGTTTGAATTAGTCGTAGCTAAAAACATTTAAAATAAAATACATTGTAAATTAAAGGGGGTGACACAGAAGTGTCAAATATCAAAAGGGTTTTTGTAACAAGTGATAAAACAACAAAATAAACAAGAAAATCAAGTATGGGGAAGGTTCTTGGGATGTGAACGCAATACAAGTTGAGATAAATTATTGGGTACATGCTTTCAATAGGAAATTTGCAAGACAACAGTGACTAGGGTAAGCTTTAAATGGAAATAAGTTCCCTCTCAGACAACTTACCCCAATTCAAATGTGTTCCTCTCGGACACCTATTTGCCGCATGAAGACCAGCCTACGCCTTACCCCATGCATTCTCTCGAGCTGAGTGTTAGGATATGGGACTAGGGCTCACCCTCTCTGGCTGAACCTCATGTCGACCCACTCCTTAGGCCATCAGTCTAGTGGTTTTGGTTTCGCGACCTCCCTCTCGGGCAAGCCGAAAACACATGGGTGGCTTTGTATGTGCAACTACAAACCCTTTAGATTCAACCACAACCACTAGGTGAAATCACCATTAAAATACATCTAACCTATCGGCAAGCAAGACCCAACTAGAATATCAACCCATATTTGCTAAATCACACCCCAAGAATGGGGGTTTTCTAGCCACACATCAAGAAATAAGAAATTATACCTGACATGATAAAGAAATCAACTGGGTATAAGAAATTAAACCTTGAATTAAGCTACGGAAGAAGAATAAAGAAGACCCACTTCCAACTTGGGGAAGATGAACTCCTTTCTTCAAATCTCCACAAAACCCTCTCCAAACTTGAGAGAAAAATATAGAAAAATACTATAGACTAATAATATTTTTTACTCTAAAATGTTCTCCTCAAGACTACAACTCTAACTAGTATTTATATTTTTCACAGATTGTGCTGCGGAGGATCATTCGATAACATTAGTCGAGATTGCCGATGAACTCGGCGATCCGCCCTTTAATCAGCTCATCGCCTTCAGTGTCTTGCCTTTAGCATCCTCATATTTTGGATCATTGGGCAGTATAGTACTACTTCGCGGAACTAATCGGTGACTCGCCGACTGCTCCTTTCCTCGCCTTTTGATCCACTCCTTCAAGGCTTCCCATACTAGAACAAAGGGCGGTGCATGTCAATTTGGTGACTCGCCAAGTTGGACTCGGTGATCCGCAAACTTTCATTTCTTGTTCTTTTCAGCCCTTTTTGCTCTATTTTGTTCCTAGGTGTCCATGCGCCCAGTAAAACTTCAAATACCTGAAACTTAAGCATTTTAATCTGGTATTGAGATAAAACAAGCATTCGAGGACACTACTTCTATTAAAATAAAGTCCTAAATGAGTCCAATTTGTGGACTCATCAACATTGAATCAAATTTCAAAAATATTCCTGAGGATTGCCCGATCAGGAATGGGGATCATCAAACAAGATGCACGGGCTCTAGTAATATCGCCGAATCATATAGTACAAAATATCTTAGGATCTAGGCAAAATAATTGGAGTCAATTCCAACTCGATGATTTGCCAAGTTGGTTTGGGTGGGGAAAAACAAATTCACCAAAAACAAGAGTTCAAATTGAAAAGACATGCATGAATAGCGATATCCACTCCCACTCGATGAATTTCCAAATGGGTTCGGCGGACTATGAAAAGACCACCGAATAGGACATAACCTAAGGTCATATAAACGTTAAAGAAGGCAAAATTGGAATTACTCGATGATTCACCTAACTTCCTTTGGGAGATAAGACAAGCCTGCCGAATAGGAAGTGTTGAACCCAGTGCCTAATTTTTATAGCTAAATAGACATATACCACAAATACATGTTTTCCCCATCATAAAAATCCTCCTATATACTTATCTACCCATGGGTACTCATACTTCCCCAGACATTTCTAAATATTTCAAGAATTGACGATTTGCACTTACGAAAGTAGTCACTGTGTCTATCATTGGGCAAAATCATGCAATTGGGTCTATGCTAAGCTAATAAGACTTCACCCACATCAAATTAGACTCATGACCAATATATATGGTCAATTTCAAATCCACCCATCACAATCATGATTTTCTCTTAAGATGACCACATATTCAAATATCTCATGGGTACAGTTCAAATTACACAATACGATGCTACCCATTAACATCTATCACAATATAACACTTAATGGCTTCAAGCGTACACCCTATGTGTAATTTAATGCTGAAAAATCTCAACAAACTTCGAAAACCAACCTCTAAAGGAGCACATCTTGAGAAAATAGAGGAAATAGGGTTGGATTGATAAGAAATCCAAGCAAAATCACTTCTCAAACATTGAAAACACACCGCAATGGCTTACAGTCATTCTAAAGAAGAAATATAAGATAAAGGATAAAAAAAGGACTACAACATATCAAAGGGTTTGATTTTTAAATTTGAAAAGACCCTAGGTCTTTTATACCAATCCCGTTTGACTGTCACGACTTACTCCGTCAAATGTGTTTGGCAAATCACTAATTGGATCTCAAGATCTTCAAAAATGCCTGAATAAGCATCAAACCTAGAAGGTGATTCGGTTGAACCAATGGAGTCCACACATTGAACATCGACATATCACCTTTTGGTGTTCTGATCTCTGATTTTGATAGTACACTTTTCCATCTGCTGAAGCTCAAAAGGTAGAGAAGAATGAGTCCGCATAATGCCTTCAGTGTATTGTCGTTTGGGTCTTGGCATTAGCTATGCTTCCTTTTTCAAGATTTCATTCTGTTTTAAACTTGCATTCACAATGCACGTTATTTGAAAGCAATAAAAACAAAAGTAAAGACTTGGGTTTCCTCCCTAGAAGAGCTATTTTAACGTCATGGAATGACATAGTTCTAAATCTCAATAATCATTCTTCGAGTTCGGAATGGTGTCACTAGACTATGTTATCTTTTTTTTTGGATTGAGATGAGAGGAAAATTGGCCCAATTGACTCTTCAAATGCTTGATAGAAACTTATTGAAAAGTTACCATCGGGGATAAAGTGAAGAAGTCAATTTTGAATTCCTTCAACACATTATCGAATAATTCCACCTTGTTGTAGAACCTTGCAATCATGCCTTAAGTCTGGCATCCTTCTATGCAAGTTGGTTCTTTTAGGAGTGGATGATCATGAGGAGGTGATTAATGTTTCAATCACACCTCATCCAATTCTAAGTGTAAACGATCGTTAGTCAGTATAAAACCCAACAAAGAGTTGGGGTCGAACCCACATGGAGCGGTACGTGTTCAAATTCAGTTATGAAGTACAAAGTTGGTCCAAATAGTTATAGGAATAGAGATTATCAAAAAATAAATGTAAACAAGTCTAAAGGGGTGACAACAAATGTTAGATGGGGAGGTTTTTGTTTGCTATTATCAGCTACAATGCAATCAAACAAGAGAAAATAACAATATAGAGAGGAATTCCCAGGATGTGTTCGATTATAGGCAAATTTCTCTATATGGGTAATTGAAACTACTAATAGATAGCTAAATATCAGTGGGTAGGCTAGACTATGATTGAAATAGTTTTCTCTCTAACAACTATCACGTTTCAAGTGATTTCTATCGACCATCAACAAGCTTAACAGATAAGAACAACCCACAACCTTAATACATCCTCTCTATCGAGCAAGAAGGGTAAGATTAGGTTTAGGATTCACTCTCTCGAGTGGAACACATATCAACCCAATGCCTACGAACCATTAATCAAAAGCTTTGGTTCAAAAACCTCTCTCTCAAGCAAGCTAAGAACTCATTGTTAGAACTGTATTTGCAACTAAAATTCATAGATTAAAACAAAGATAATGATTAAGACCACTTGAATGTAGCATTTAAATTAGTTATTAACATTACCCACAAGCTAATGCAACCCATAATCATGTAATCACACCCCAATAATTGGGGTTTTAGCCACACATCATAAAAATAGGGAAACGATTACCAAATACATTCGCCATGATCTCGGTAAATGTTCCCAAGTCTTTACAATGGTCCAAACTGAAGAAATTTAGAAACCCACTTGTAAATCCTCAAAATTAAGCTTAGAAATCCTCAAATATTACAAATAGAACTACAAACTAAGAGAAAACTTTAACTCTAGAATGGGAACTGCAATATCCGGGAGAGAACAACTCAAAATCCCTTTTAAAAACCAATGTATAGTTTCCCAAAATTTAGCCTGAAAGTGCAGTCGGCGGTTTAAGTCGGACTCACCAAGTTGTTCGGTGATCCATCCATTGATCCCTTCCATCATCGTTTTGAATTGGTCATCAGCTTCCCAGGTCCTGTAACTTTTGGCGATAAAACTTGTTGTCGTGGAATCGATCAGTGATTCACCAAATGGTCACTTCTGTCGCCAACTTGGTTTCTTCCCCAAGGCTGGCACACTGGAATGTGAAGTGAGCTGAAGAGCCACTCGGCGGTATGTCGAGTGGTCTTGGCGATCACCAGGATCTTTTTTTCTCCACTTCTTCAGCTTGTTTTGCTCCTTTTTTCCTAGTAGCATCCTTTCCTTGCTCCTTAGCTCATAAATGTGAAACACAATATTTTAACATCAGTATATAGCACAAATTTTGGACTCATCAATACGCCAAACTTAAACTTTTTCTTGTCCTCAAGTAAAACTCAAGATCAACAGTTCAATAAGGATGTCTCAAATAGTGTTGCATAAGACTTAACATGATGCACACAGAAGGTTCAAACTGCATATACGATGCAGAATTGTGCACTCAATGATTGAAATTGTGACTCACCATTATCAAGGATACTCAAATTCACAATACTTGCTTCAAATGCAAGTTCAAGATCAACAAAGGTACTCAAATTCCCTCACAACAAAGATGATTCTACATTCACAAAAAAATCTTCAGCAATTTAAATGCAGCGAGAGTGATATAAATGAGCTATTTACTTGCACAGTCTGGGTAATCCACACCTTGACTAGAACACTCGAGACAAAGTCGTTGGACAACTTGAAGGGGTTGTTGACCCCACTACTATCATATGTGTCACCTCTATGGATTAAGGTAGAGGTCCCAATTTAGAAGAGAAATATTCATCTCACTGATCGGTACTGGTCCGGGTTCATCAACAACACCTTGATGCCATTTCAGAATGCGTCAATCCTCTAGAACGTGAAGGTTGCACTTCTGGGGTGAATTATTGATTGGGAGGGGCTGAATTTGGGGTCGATTATTATGCAGGAGATGGCCATGACAGCCAAACAGAGTCGGGCCTCCCCACAATTCGCAGTCCTCATCAGTGATCTATGTCGCCGGAGGATCGAGGTGAAGTATATGAAGGATGAGTATGAGAGGAGGAGGGTAGAACCATTAGATACATCCCCAGTTGTTGATGTAGAGAACATGAAAACGGATACTACTCCTCCCATTATGGCCAGTGAGATGATAGGTATGCCTAGCTCCTTCCCCTACTACTTCTACTGTTGCTACGACCTCCCGCCCCCATTAACTCAGGCCATGATTTACAAAATAGGTCACATTGACCATTCGGTGCGATGAGTGTGCCTCTAGATTTGAGGAAGTTGTCCCCTCCATAATTGAGCGAACTATGGGAGACGGTCTTTCCTCCATTTGTGAAGAGCTATGGCCCATGGCTAAGCTTTAGATGCACTAACTTCGAGGGTGGAGGCATGTGAGCGGAGTGATCACAAGGCCACTGATTTGATAGCCTTGAGGGCTGATATTGTTGGACTTCGATGTGACATGGACGAGTTGAAGTCCTTAGACATCTGTATGTTTTATGGATGAGTTGACATTTTAAAGAGCTCTAGTTAAAATGTGCTAGATGTCTCTAAGATCCCTCCGACTATTATGATCGAAATGGCTGCCTTAGTTGCTGATGGTTATAAGTCGGATGCATCGGAGGCTGATAAGGAGGATTTAGTGACTCGAGATGAGGTAGTGTACCAGGAATTGAAGGACCTTAAGGGTGATTTGGTCCAGCTTGCGACAGAGGCCTCACTGCGAGACATATCGATGATTGGTCCTATTGGATCATAAACAACTATTTGAGGAGAGCCGGGTACTGATGCTTGGATTGAGAGAGCCCCAGATGCACAACACTCGCCTTAGGCTTAGCCAACAAGGGGAATCTAGAATCTCTTCCTATTTTTTATCTACTTTTGAGACACTTATTTTCTTCTACATTGAGGACACTATTTTAAAAAAATTTGGTAGGGTGAGGGTCTCTTCATACCTATCCCCTTGGGTTGTATTTCATTTGTTTTTACTGTGTTTTGGATGATTGTTTGTTTTACTACTTTTGGTTGTGTCCAAAAATTTTCATTTATTATGCATAAATTTTGAATGTTGGTTTGTAATCCCATTGATCAATCTTCTGATTTCTTGATGTGTGAATGTTGTGGATGTTCTCTTGTATATTTGAGTATCGGTTGCGATCAATACAGATGGCTTGAATAATGTTCTAATTTAATGATATGTTTGTGAATATCCAATGAGGCAAATTTGAGTTGCGTAAGTCATGTGTGAACTCATTGCATCTCATTGTGACTAGGTGATTGACGAATTGAGTCTTGTAATGATCGTTGTACGCGAGGTTAATTTGTAAAGTCATTATCGATAATTGTGATGAATGCCTTGTGTGGTGAGGTTTTCTTGAAATATGTGCTTAGTTATACTTTGAACTTACCCCGTTTGTCCAATTAACTAGCATTGGTGAATGAAAGAGATGATCTTAGGCAAAACAAAATTGAGAGTGAGAATGTGAACCTATTTTGGAACTATTTGAGCCTGACCTTTTCTTTCGATGAAACATGAACACATTTGTCCCTTTCTTACCAACCTAAAATCAGTATAAAGCCTTGTTCCATTTGAAGAGCAAACTTAGGCCAAAAGCCTAAGTTGGGGGTGTGGTAAAATCCACCATTGAAGACTTATGTTAAAAAATATGAAAAAGATGGAACCTCTCCATATAAAAAAAAGAGAGAGAAAGAATGAAAAGCAACAGAAAAAGATCGAAAAGGAAATTTAAAGCATTGGTGGAAAGAAAAGGGGTATCCGATCAGCCATCAAAGAATTTTTGTTCTTGAAAAGACCTATGGTGGGTTGTGAAGACAAAAAGAGTGAAAGAAAAGGAGAAAAGTTGATATTTAAGCCATGCTTCATAAATGTAGAAGTCACTAAACTAAAATGATCATTCCTTAACCCTCAGCCCAGTTACAAGCCTTAAAAGACCTTGATGATCTAACATAAGTTGAATAACGTGTCGATCAAAAAATATGGGCAAGCCTATGGGTAAAGTCATGCATATGTTTTTCATTGAGAGTGTGAGAGTTCATTTTGATTCCTTAAATTATAATCTTTGATGTGATTTGTGAGAGCACATAATCATTCTTGATCTGTGGGCATTCAAAAACTCTAGTTGAGCCTGAACTTGCATTTGGAGTGAGCATTGTGAGCTTGAACTCTAATTAATGATACCTAGTAAGAGTTTGAATCTTTTATTGCACAATGGAACATTGTATGTGTAGATTGAACCTCGTGTGTATTCATGTTGAGTCTCAAGTAGCACTATTTGTAGACATTCTTGTTGACCAGATTGATCTTGTGTTTTACTTCAGGACAATCAAAGGTTTAAGTTGGGGGTGTTGATGAGTATGGGATTTCGACTCATTTTGGGCTTATTATTCAAGGATTTAGTGTCTCAATGTCTATTTGATGCTCATAATTCATGTTAAAATGTTTATATGCAGCAATGAAGGCTAAAGAGCAAGGAATGGACATTACGAGGCAAAAAAGACTGAAAAAGCTAAAAAAGTTAAAGGAAAGAAAAGTTGGTAATCGCCAAAGCTTCTCGGTGACTCACCAAGTGGACCTTCAACTTGCCTAAAGTTCCTGCATTCCAGCCCTTGGATGAAACAAACATGGCGAGCAAACAAGCGATTTGGCCACCCGCCGAATAGATCGATGATGACGATTTGGCTCTCCAAAAGTTAGAGAAAAAATTGATGAGAAATCCAAGCCAAAAAGGCTAGAAGAGGAGCAAATCGGTAGTTTCCCGACTAGTCGGCATACCTGACTTACCTCCCCAAGTTGACTCTGCGTTAAAATTTTAGGAACATATAATGCTATTTTGAAAAGAAGAGGAGTTTCCACATTGTTCACTTCTGCATTTTTGAGTTTTACATTCTAGAACAATTGTTTTCAATATTATGGAGTAGTGATTTAAAGATTGTGAGATTTTTAGCTTAAATTTGAAAATTTGGGAATGGCATATTATTGTAAAATCATATGAAAAACTTTTTTGGTAATGATATCTTGTATTCACTATATTTGGGTAAAATCCCTATCCTTGGGGTGTGAATATGTAGTTGAATGCATTAACTAGGTAATATGTGTTTTTAGTTACTATTTTTATTGTTTTTTTGAAGTGGGTTCGATTAATTGTTCATGTTTTAATTGACGAATTGTAGTTGCAAATGCAATTCTAGCTTAGTACTCCATATTTTCTTGAGAAAGAGGTTTTGGAGTCGAATTATTGGTTGATAATTGTATTGATTGCATCTTTAAGAATCTAGATTGAGAAAGTGGGTTTGATTGTATCTTTACGAATCAAGCTTGAAAGAGTAGATTGATTAAAGGATTGAGTTGTTTGATTGTGCTTTTCTTGTTGAGGTTCGTAAGAACTCACTTGAAACTCAATAGGTTATTGGGAAATGGCTATTGCACTCAAAACATAGCCTATCCATTGAGATTAAACATCTTTGAGTAACTACTAATAACCCATTACACGAAATTAACATTCAACTTATCACACTCCTAAGGACCAATCTCTACATCATTACTTCCAGTTTTATTTGTCATAAATTGGTTACACTAATCCTGCCATTTGATATTAATCATTGAAAGTGTTTGGTTTGTTTTAGTTTTGCGAATGTGTTACGTCTACAAACAACTAGGACACACTATTTTACTTTTTGACCGAATTCTCTATTGTATCACTCCCTGTGGGATAGACCCCAACTTTTAGTTGGATTTATACTTGTTAGCGACCGCCTACATTTAGAATTGGATGAAGTGTAGTTGAGAGTTCTCATGGATTTAGAGAAGAGGTTGTGGAACATGCAAAGGAAGAAACAGAGATTGAGGAAGATCAAATGAAGAGAAGTAGACTAGGACATTATTGTGCAACTACAGTAGAAAACTAGGTAATAAAAAATCTTATTGTAGGCAAAAACCTAAAGATAAGAATAACCAAGCATGCTTTGTAAAGGAAAATGACAATGACACTAGGCTATCCACAACCCTTTGTTGTGAAAAAAGAAACATCCTTGTTTTTTGGTTTTTGGAAAGTGGTTGATCTAATAATATGTTTGGCAAAAGATCATTGTTCAAGGAGCAGGATGAGCCCAAAAAATCAAACGTAAGGCTAGGAGTCAACAAGAAGATTCAAGTGAAGGTAGATATATAGTTAGAATTGTGACAAGCTAAGATAATAATATGATTTTAGAAGAGGTGATATTTATTCCTAGCCAATCTCTTAATTTTCTTAGTGTTGGAAAACTAATATTTAGCATATAATCGATATCTCTTTACGATGGTGTTTTCACTATTCAAAATAAGAAATATGTGAAATTCATTATTAAACTTCTTATGGCGAAGAATAAAATGTTTCCTTTAGAAGTTTCAATTATTGTGTAACACCTCAAAAATTTTAAAGTTTAAGGGGAAGGAAATATTGAATTCTTGGCACAGGTGCAATGACTAAGAGTCTTATCTATGGACTGTAGAAAGTTCTACTTGCTTTAGGGAGGAAGCCGTAGATATTTGTTGGATGATTGTAGGAACTTTGACGAGTCGTGGAACTGACCCGTAGAGTTCATTCAATGATTTGATTTAAGACCTCAGTTCTACATAAGGATTTGATGGTGTTCATAGGATATATGAAGTACCCATAGAAAGGATCTAGACTTTATGAAATTTTGTACTTGAAATTGAGTTGTATAAGAGGGCTCTATAGACTGTAGATAAAAAAACTGAATGTAAGATTGTTTTGTGGAAAGTAAGATGAATTTTGAGTTTCTTATGTTTGTTGTATGGTTGACTAGTACATGCCATAGAATAGTCTACAGACAATAGGTCCTAACCGTATATCAATTTTGATAGTTATTTCTCATGACTATTTTAATCTTTTTCTATGCACTTTATACCTATACTATAAAGTCCTATATGCTCATGAGATGGGTATCAAAGAATGGTGAAAATGTTACTCACATAGTTATGAATTTATGATAGTGAAAGGTTTTCTTACATATGTATGGATTACTGTTTAAATAAGCTTGTCTATGATGACTGAATATTGGATTAGTAGTTTAATTGTATCTTTCCGTGTATGATAATATGGATATGACTAATTTAATTAGGATTTTACTTAGCATCGAGAGGACTTTGAGATGGAGGGTCTCGCGTTATTAGAGGTCGAGTCTCTAGTAGCAATATCCTTTTCCCTAACAATGTGCCCTCGTAGGATTTGTCTTAAGTGAGATAGCTAGTGTATCCACCTAACCTAGAAGTTTATGGTCCTTACCTTTGCTAGTAGGACATCTCTTTTCGGTGTGGAAGAATGACAATATATACCACATTATAGATCATGTGGTCTATATCATTTAAAGGTAAACAACCACAAAATAAACCATATTTTCTAACGCTCTCCTATGCTCATGTTTTTTTGTTTTACGCATTTCTCCATGCTTAGTACATTCTGTGTACTAATGTATAATTTGGACCATATTGTTTAATAATGTATTGTCTGATGCTTCTCCTCCCCCCGTTGCTAGTTGATTGATTGATCATTGGAGACTTTGTGATTACTCATGATCAGACGTATATGTAACCTTTACTATGATTTCTTATGTATTTAGTTTTCAACCTTTATATACTGTGTATAGTTTACGTCTAAACCAATATTTTGACATATTAGATTGTCATATTAAGTCATTGATTAGACTTCTGTTTTTATTTCATACTCATCTATGATATGAGACTTTCTACTTAGATTCTACTTTTGTCTATTATTTTACATTGTATGTATGCCAAGTGTCTTGTGTAGGGCCCCTCTTGTTCCTATACAACATGTCACATCTAGGGTGTATTTTGGGTTATGACAAACTTTGTATTCAGAGAACAAGGCTTTAAAAAAGGTCCTTCTTTTCTCAGAAGCCATGTTGAGTAAAGTCTTCTTCATGAGTGTGAAGTGTGCCACCTTTGTACATAGGAGTCTCTAAAGTGTTTAGGAAACATTAGTTCTTTCACTACTCTAAAGTTGTGCAATAAAGTTCATCTCTATGAAGGTCCTTCTACTAACTGTTATCTGATGCTTTTAAGGATATTGTTCCCCGAAGAGCTTAAGTGAGAAGAAATATGGGTGAGCATGTCGAGCCTAAGGTTCGTCAAGTTTTGGTTGTTCTTTTGGCCGAGCAAGTGACTCATGCCAAGTTTTGAGATGCTTTCCAAGTCTTCTCTCAAGCTATAACGACCCAAGATAATAGAGAAATGGTTAATCTCATGAACCGAAATGCTGGTACGATGACAAAAATGAAAGAGACTTCACTAGGATAATTCTATAGAACTTCATTTGTTGAAATTTGATGAGGATCCTCAAAATTCCATTGACAAGGTATACATGATACTGGATGTTATAGTAGTGTCAATAGTAGAGAAGGCATAATTTACTGCTTATCAACTTTAGGGTGTTGCTCAAGTTTAATTCAACAAATGAATAGAAGAGAGGGCTATTGATGTGAGTTATCTTGATTGGGAGAAATTCAACAGAGTGCGTATTGATCATTTATTTCCCCTTGAGATGAGGAAACCTAAGATGCTTGAGTTCATTAGTGTAACAATTCACAATTTGGAAAAGTAAGAAAAAGGAATTTTGGACTGAAGTCTAGTTTTAAGGGTCCCACCTATGGACAACAGAGGCTTCTACGGGCCTTAGATGGCAACCGTAAGAAGTGGGAAATTAATTTTCTAAAATAAAGTCCAGTGCCTCTTTTTATGGTTCACCAAGATGGTCTTTCAACCATTGTACGAGTGGTAGATAGGTCTCATAGGTGTGTCTATGATTTTGCGAAATCTTGAAGGACATAGTTGGATTCTATTGACCGTAGAATTACCAATGAAATGTTATTATCATCCATCAAATATAGTCCAAGAAATGGTCTCTAATCATTTCTAAGTTTGACCTCGACAGTCTATAGAAGGACCTATGTACCATAGGTCAAAACTATATGAATATGTCGATAGTTATTTTCAAGGGTTTTTTTTATCTTTTCCCTAATTGTTTGAAATCAAAACTATACTCTTTTTAACTTCTACCCTTAGCCTTATTTAATAATTTAAAGCCCTAAACTATCAATTTTCAACTCATTCTCCTAAATTCCCTAAACTTGACCAAATTCACTCTCCGAATTCTCTCAAGGTTATGGAAGAAGAAGAGTTAGGGTTTCATCAAAGTATCCCATCCTACATTATTTTTGGGCTTCTAAAATCAAGGTATGTGTGTTTTCACCCATGTTATCATCTCCTCTATTGGGTTCCCAAGGATTTCAATTTCCCAATTCACTTTTGAATTGATCAAATTAGGGTTTCAATTCAATAAATGTGGGTTTCTTCCAATGATGATTGATTATGATCGAACAAGTTGTATAATGAATTGTTTGATGTTACTCTATGATATTAATTTTAAATTGCATTTACCCATACCTAATTTATGTTTTTTCAACCATGATCGTATGATGAACCCATGAAACTATGAGTTATGAATTATGAATTTTGAAGATATGCATGTTTTTTTAATTGATTATAAATGATTTGGGGATGTGTTAAAGGAATGTATAAATTCTAGTATGTAAAGATTTCTCACTTACTATGATGATCATGATTGTGAAATATATTTCTCACAAATGAATTCATATTGGTGAAAGGTTTTTTTTCTCATCAATGTTGAATTATATTTAAGGAGCTATTCAATTGTTTGGTCTTAAAAGTTGTGGATTCGTATTGATCATTGCCTCTCCTATATTAAAATAATATATCACTTTTATCTATGCCGTTGGGATTTAGACTTAGCACTGGGAGGACTTTGAGGTGGAGGCTCAAATAGGGTAGTCTCTAGTAGCAACCTCTAGTCCCAAATTACGGGCCTTCTTAGGATTCTCTTAAGTGACCTAGATAGTTGATACACTTTAGCAAATTATGTTCTGTAAGGGTTCTAAATTGGCAAGTACATTCCCCTTCTTTCTGTACGAGGGATATACTAGACTACATGATGTAGCTCTAATGGTCTTATTGTCGGTTAAAGCCAAAACCCTAAAAAATGATTATGTTTTCTTCAAGCTTATCTTATGTCCTTTATGTTTATGCACTTGAGCATGATTAACGCTTTCAATTGTTTCAATATGATCATGCCTAGTAATTTTAAGTCATTTATGTTATCATGTTTATGTTTATGCATATTGCCTCATACTTTGTACATTTCATGTACTAATGCATAATTGTTTCTACATTGTTTCACTAATATAGGGTCCGACACTTCTACCAACCATATTCGTGGCTAGTTGATCCTTTTAATCTTTTCAAGATTGGTGAGTCCTCTTGTTCCTAGGACATAGACTCTTTTCTTGCATTATGTCATTTTTGTTTCAAACTTTCTATTTGATGTATGGGTTATATCCCAATCACATTCCTTATGATGTATTAGATTACCTTGAGACATATGATAAATTTCCGCTTGGAAAACTCTTTCGATGCATAAAATACTATTCTTTAAAGTTTGTAGTTTTATTTTCTTGTATGATGTATGCCATGTGTCGTGCGTAGGGCCTCTAGGGTTCTATAAGACATGTTACACCTAGGGTCTACTTTTGGTCGTGAAAAGCTTGGTAGTCAAAGCACAAAGGTCTTAAGATGTCTTAAAAGGCACGTTTGAGTATAGTTTTATTCTTGAGCATAAAGCGGGTCACACTTATGAATAAGAGGCTATAAGATGTTTAGAAAACTCCACTTCTTTTATTACTCTAAAGTTGTACAATAGAGTGTAACACTATATGTTTCTCTCCTAATCCTCATCCGATGCTTTTCCGGATATGGCCTCTCAAAGAGTATAGATGAAAAGGGATGCAAATGATAATAAGGAACAAGAAGCTCCTCAAGAGGGTCCATATGTTCCGACCAAACCTTTGGCCAAACAACTGACTAATGAAGAGTTCCAAGATGCTTTCAAGTGTTTGTTCAACCCATGACGGCTTAAGACAATAGGTAGGTTATGGTCTCCATGAGACTAAATATAGGAACACAGAGAACTAGAGTTGGAGACTTCATTAGGATGAATCTTCTAGAGTTTCACGATATTAAGGTTGATGAAGATCCTCAAGAATTCATTGATGATGTGTATAAGATTTTGATGATAACGAGAGTGACACTAATGGAAAAGGCGAAACTAGATGTTGTCAAACTTAATGGTGTTCCTAAAGTTTGGGTAAACCAATGTAAGGAAGAGAGGGCAACTGATGCGAGTACTCTTGATTGGGTAAAGTTTAAGGTTGCTTTCCTTGATTGGCTCTTTACCCTTGAGATGAGGGAGGCACATGTACTTGAATTCATCAACCTTCTTCAAGAAAATGTGAGTGTGCATGAGTATGCCTTGAAATTCACATAATTGTCTAGATATGTTCTTACTATGGTTGTCGATCCTAGGGCAAGGATGAGCAAATTGGTATTGGGAGTGACTCAGATGTTAGTTAATGAATGTCGCACGACCATGCTCATCAATGAAATGCACATTTCTCACCTAATGATTCATGCACAACAATCGAAGAGGAAAATCTGAAGGACATGTCAAGGGAGGCAAAGAGGGAAAAGACCGGTGATTGTGACATTTCACATTTACGGTTTGATGGACATGGTCATTCTAGGTTCTGACAAAGCTTTTCCAATCAAAGTTTCCTCAAATGCTCCAGATCCTAAGTTCAACAAAGATAGGGTGTCTAACCCTAACCCTCTAGGAGGAAATGGTTGTGGAAATGGATCTTCGGTTCCCACATGCCAAAAGTATGGCAAGAGCCACATTCAAAAATTCTTGATGGGTGTGGATAATTGATTTGGTTGTCGCAAGAGTGGTCACCACTTGAGAGATTTGCCATCTAAAATCGATGAGGGGAAGGATGGTAGAAAATATTGACCTAGTGGATCTAGTTCAAGTGCTTCATAGAAAAATCAGTTTTATGAATATCGAACTCATCATGAGCTAGAGAATTCTCGAGGTGTGGTTACCGATATGCTGAACTTTTTTCACCTTGATGTTTATTCTTTGCTCAAGGGTTCTCCTGATGTGCTACATTGTTTTTTTTACGCCATATGTGGCTCTGAGGGTTAATGTTCTTTCGGATGTTTTGATAGAGCTTTTTATGTCTCTGCACCTATTCATGAATCTATTGTGGCTAACAGAATCTATACACATTGTCATGTATTCTTACCCAATAGGTTCACTCATGTTGAACTTGTAGAGCTTGATATGTTAGATTTAGATGTTATTGTTGGTACATATTGACTCTATTATTTTTATGATTTTGTTGATTGCAGAACCCGAGTGGTCAAGTTTCAATTTCCTAATAACCCATCTTGTATTATAAAAGGGGAAGTTCAATGCCTAAGGGTAAGTTTGTTTCTTTTTTTAAAGCTAGAAAAATGGTTTCTAAGGGTTGCATATATAGTCTTGTTTGGGTTAGGGATATGGATTTCGAAAAACCTACTCTTGACTCGGTCCCCGTAGTAAACTAGTTTCCAAAAGTGTTTCCCGATAATCTACTAGGTGCTCCTCCAAAATGGGAAAAAGACTTCCGTATTGACCTCTCCCTTATACGCAACCTATGTATATCCCTCGTTTATGTATGGCGGTGGAAGAACTTAAGGAATCGAAAGAGAAATTGAAGGATTTGTTGTATAAGGGTTTAATTTGATCAATTATCTCTCTATGGGGTTCTCTAGTTTTGTTTGAAAGAAAGAAAGATGGTTCACTTTGAAGTGTATTGAATACAGGCAATTGAATATGGTTATTATTAAGAATAAATAATCCCTTTCAAATGATAGATAATTATATTGATCAACTACAAGGAACAAGTTACTTTACTAAGATCTACCTCCGGTTGGGTTATCACAAATTGAGGGTGAATGAAGATGACATTCTGACTTTTCTAACTTGGTTCGGTCATAATGTGCTTTTGGTGATGTCGTTTGGAATGACTAATTCTCCGGCCTGATTAATTTACTTAATGGATATAGTATTTGGAAAATGTCTTGACATGTTTGTGATAGTGTTTATCGATGCCACCTTGATTTACTCAAGGAGTAAGGATGAGCATGTAGATAATTTGAGGATATTTTTGCAAGTCTTCAAGGAACAAAAACTCTTTGCAAAGTTTAGTAAAAGTGAGTTTTGGTTGAGACATGTGGCCTTTATTGATCACATTGTTTATGGTAAGGGTATTGAGGTGTTTCCTAAGAAGACACATGCGGTTAAGAGTTGACCTAGACCACTATCCCGTTCGGATATTAGAAGTTTCTTGGGTTTGGCCGGTTATTATACAAGGTTTGTGGAAGGATTTTCTTCGATCGCCTCTACATTGACGGCATTGACCATAAATAAAGTTGAGTTCTTGTGGTTGGAATCATATGAGAAGAGTTTCTAAGAATTAAAAGATAAACTTACCTCTGTTCCGTTATTTACTCTACTAGAATTGTCTGATAGGTTTGTTGTTTATTGTGACGCTTTAAGGATTGGACTAAGGTGTGTTATTACACAAATTGGGAATGTGATAGCTTATGCTTTAAGGAAACTATACATTCATGAAAAGAATTATCCTACCAATGATTTGGAACTAGCAGCGCTTTTGTTTGTCTTAATTATATGGAGGAAATACCTATATGGTAATCATGTTGATGTCTTTACCGACCACAAAAGTTGGAAATATGTGTTGAAGCAAAAGGATCTAAATCTTCTCCAAAAATGGTGGCTTGAGTCACTACAGGATCATCATGACATGTGTGTTCTCTATCACCCTTGCATGGAAAATGTTGTGGCGGATACCCTTAGTGGACTATCAATGGGTAGTGTTGCTCGAGGATGATAAGAATGAGTTGGTTCGTGATGTTCCTCGATTAGCCTGGTTGGGTGTACAGTTGGTTGATTCTAATGAAGGTGCTAGTATTTTTCAGAATTGTATATTTGGGTCATATATGAAAGCCAAGCTAGACCTTGATGTGATTTTTGATGAATTGAAGGAAGTGGTGCTTAAAAATTCTGTTGAGGTTATTTCACGAAAAGGAGATGGTGTTCTTTTATATTAGGGTCGGATGTGTGTTTCCATTGTTGATAACTTGAAAGAGTAAATCTTATAAGAAGCCCATAGCTCTCGATATTCCTTTCACCTGGGATCCACCAAGATGTATGTTGACTGGCTGAGGTCTATTGGAACAATGGGATGAAGAAGGATATTGCGGAATTTCTGGCTTAGTGTCCTAATTGTCAACAAGAGAAAGTTGTGCACTAAAAGCCTAGAGGTTTGTCCCGAGTTATTTGTATTCCTACTTAGAAGTGGGAAGATTTTAATATGTACTTCATTGTTGGTTTACCCCACACCCGGCAACAACACAACTCAATTTGGGTTATTATAGATCATATGAATATATCGCTTCATTTCATTTCCATCAAGGTTTCTTATTTAGTGGAGTACTAGCTAAGTTATATCTAAGGGATATGGTTAGGTTTTATGGAGTTCTCCTATCCATAATCTCTGATCGTGTTACTCAATTAAGTTCTCAATGTTGGAAGTCCATCCAAAGGGGACTTGGTACCTGTGTTAGGATTAATATTTCCTTTCATCTTCAAACAAATGGGAAAGTTGAGCTTACTATCCAATCATTGGAAGATATGTTGAGGGCTTGTGTGATTGGCTTCTAGGGTAATTGGGATGCTCATTTACCTTTTGTTTAATTTTCTTATAATAATAACTATCATTCAAGCATTGGTATGGCTCCATTTGAGGATCTTTATTGTAGGAGGTGTAGGTCTCCTATAAGGTTGTTGGAAATTGGTGAGATTGCTTTGTTAAGTCCTGAATCTTTACATGAGACTATGGAGAAAGGTTTACTTATTAGAGAACGGTTGAAAATGGCTCAAAGTTGACAAAAGTCTTATGCCGATGTTAGAAGAAGAGATGATGAATTTGATATAAATGATTGGGTCTTCTTGAAAATTTAAACCTTATAGGGGGTGATGAGATTTGGGAAGAAAAAGAAATTTAACCCCCATTATGTGGGCCCATATTTGATTTTGAGGACAATTGGTAAGGTTACCTATAAACTTAATTTTCCTGATGACTTAGCATCGTTCTGTAACGCCCATTATTCGAAATAGGGCATTATGGGTGACTTCTGATAAAGGCAGGTGGCAACCACGTGGACCACCCATGGCCCATGGATGGGACCACTGACTGTAGGTATGGTCCGTGGGTGTCCCTGAAAAAGGGGAAGAAATTTCAATACCACGACTTGACCAATAGACTTTTGTCCAAACAACGGTCCGTGGTTTGAGGCCCCAAAAACATGGTTTCTGACCACCATACACAGTCCACGAGGACGGGCCATGGGTCAGATTACGGTCCATCGAGTGGCATCCGTAGGTGCGAGGTCTACCATTAAGGAATTAATTCCTATACTACGTCCTTTTTCCCTTCACTAAAGTCCCTATATATGTGTTTTCAACCCTCAAATTAGCCCATTCAAGTCATTCTTCTAAATTCACAAAAGTAGCTCAATTCTCCTCTCCAAAATATTTCTCTCTGTACAAACTTGAAGAAGAAGAAGAATTCAACCTAGGGTTTCAAGGCAAACCTTCATTTTTACCATTGAAGATAAGCATTTGGCTTGAAGGTATGATAATTTTAATCCATGAATTTCTTCCACTCATGGAGTTCCAAAATACATATATTTTCAAAGTTAGGATTTCCCAAATTGAGTAAGGGTTTTCTTCAATTACCATGGGTTCTATTAATTATTGATTTAAATGATTGAATTATGCTCTCTTATGCATGAATTACTGAAATATTATGATTTTATGATGATTTCCCTAAGAACTCATGTAATCCCCATGCTTTCCAAGTTATGATCATATGATGTGTGATTTTAATTATGAAGGTAGAGTTCTATGAAATTAAGCATGTATTGATGTATTTACATGAATTTATGATGAGATCCAAATACAACCCTTGTTTTCTAATTATGGATGACTGAAAGTGGGTTTTGAGACTTAAAAGGTAATTATAGATTTATTAATTTTCTTATAAAATTTTGCAAATGTTTGAAGGATGCTTTGAGAGTAAAGTATGAATAATTATGTTGTTGTTGTGTTATTGAAAGGATATCTTATAAACACATAGAATTATTATTTGAAAGGTTTTCTCAGATAATAAAGGATCTAAGGATGAAAGGTTTTCTAACCCAATTGAGTCAAAGATAGAGAGCTATCCTAATGAAATCTAGCTTTGATTGGTTATTGAAAGATACCTTTCCATGGATGTTGACTTTGCTTTGATTGACAAAATGACGTGCCTTTCCATGGATAATAAGAACCAGTAAGAATTGACTATTTCGTGGGATTTACGCTTAGCACCGAGAGGATATTTAGATTGAAGCTCTCCCGTTAGTAGAGGCCGGGTTTGTAGTAGCAATCTCCTTATCACTTACCTATGTGCCCCCATAGGATGTTGGCCTATATAGACCTTAGCTAGTGATCCCCCTAGGATAGAAGTTCATGGTCCTTACCTTGGCAAGTAGGTTGGGGGATCATGTTATAGCTCACATGGTCTCTATGTCGATTAATTCTAATCCCCCATATTAATAATGAACTAAGGTTACTTGAACAAGTATCTCACATGTGTTCAAGGGTTTCAAATGATGTTAGCTAGCATTGACCATGTATTTATGACTTATGTTTTCTAACTCTTTTATATCATGTTTTAGCTTGGTCAATGCATGTCATGAAATAAAATGTCCCTTTTTAGCATGATTTAAATGTTTTATGCATGGCTATCATTCTTGGTACATTGTTTTGTACTAATGCATACCCTTTCCTACATTTCCCCAAAATTAGGGTCCGATAATGAGGTTTCTCAATTTTATGGATAGTGGTTGATCTCGAGATTCCCGAGCTTTAGTGAGTCCTCATGCTTCGAGGATTGATCCTACTGTTTCAGTTTCTTTCTTGTATTTCACTTTTGGACATGACGTTGGGCTAGGTCCAATTACATTCTATTGTACAAGATGGCTATATTGAGATAAGTCTATTAGACTTCCGTTTTTCTATTATAAAACTATTGGATTTGGACTATTGTTTTACTCTTATTGTTCTATTTATTATATTATGAAAACTAAGTGGCTTGTATTGTAGAGACCCTTTCGACCGGATACTATGACTTAAAGAAGAAACCTAATTTAATACTTGTGACATTTCAAAGAGATTAACGAAGGGCATGTTGATTATAATCTGGTAGAGAAATTAGGTTCATAAAAAATGTTAAGGAAGTGAAGCCTGCCCATTTACACATTAACTTGATGTCAAATTGATATTGCGCAGAATTTTAACTTGTGGCGGAAGAATCCTTCTAAAATAATCTAAAGCAAATAACTTATGAGATTTTCATGCATACATTATCCTCACAATTAAAAATGATATAAAAAGAATATTACCAACTTCCGAGTACCAAGATTAGCCGGTTCATGCTTAACACAAACATTCAAATAAACAATAAATTTAGTATATTACAAGACTTGGGTTTACACACCTGAAAAAAGAATTAAACATATGGCCATACCTATATTACAACCCATGATGACCTAATGGAATTAGCCTTCAAAGTTTGATGCAAATGTACAACACATAGATCATGTACAAATCCTAAGGTTTATACAAAATATAGATACATATATGCAAATGTGATCTTCCTTAAGGCTCTCAAAATCTCAATCTCCAATGGCTGGCTTCATGCATCCTCTCGAACATTCCCTAAGATAGAAACAACCATCGCTAAGCATATAGCTTTGTGCTGTAAAAATTATAGGTTCGGAGCCCTCAGATTCACAAAGCTACCTTTCTCAAGTCATGAGCAGCACAATTGAAAAATAATAAATAAATCAAGTAAACAATATATAAAGAATATCAAGTTCGATATTTAAAGATCCAAATGTCAAGAACGGTCATAGCACCATTTTCAGAGATATTCAATAACAATGCTTGCCCAATATATACATCATGTCGTCACACCAGGCATAAGCAGGCTCGTCCAATATATACATCATGTCTTCACACCAAGCATAAGAAGGTATCATGAAGGATCAATTCCCTACATCAAGAAGGGTAAAAGCCCAATAATCAAGACAACCAACAACCATATTAAAAATGTCTTTCTAGTTCTTACTTAAATGGACAACTTCCATACATAAGACGATCTAAAAATCCATAATCAAGTTAGCAAATGATCCGAATCAAGAGGCATGACAATAGTGAAAAAGTCACACCTACAAGAAGGACAAAGTTCCAAGTGGGCGAGTTACACAAGTGTCTTTAATGTCTTGAAGGATACCAACACGACAATGCAAGGTGACACGAGGTACCCAAGGTACCAAGATAAACTTCTAGATATACCAGCAGGTAAAGAGAGTACAATTACAAGTTTATACACATACCTCAGTTCTTTATCATAGAAATTGTCCAACACAAATTCAAGAGTTCAAACCGTAGACCAACCAACGTATCAAGGTCCTCAACTTGTTTACGAGTATATATACAACCTTAAAAATAAAATTAAATATCTTCTTTAATTCCTAGTAACTCAAATATGTTGACGTAATAAAGGATTACCATCACAAGTAAGCTTAGCCTATACAAATACGACTATGCTCCCAAAATAGTATTTATGGCTAGCCAAGTACCTCATGTCGCAACTTCGTTTTGAAAAGGAAAAAGCAAAAACTGGACGTTATATCCTTCATAAAAGATGTAGGTACATCTCTTAAAGTTGTAAATAATCAAGAATCACCGCAAAATACATTTTGTACAAAAAAATATAATAAAACACTAACAGTTGACCATATAGGATTTCTAAACAGTTGATCATACAAAACTTGTCCTATGTTGCGTCCCATATTTCATACCTATAACAGCTAAATTAGAGTTTTATATAAACATAAGATTGTAGGTATAAGAATTAGTTTTCCAAATCATATTTATTCACCTAAAAAGGAGTTCTAGAGAACGAGATATTCCAAAGGTACTAAACACTACTCAGCTCAAAAAAATATTTCGACTACTCACCAAAAGGTTGTTGAATATTGAATCAAACGTAATTAGAGGTTCCTATTTAGTTGGCAGAGTAACATGTTTCTCTTAGGTGGTTGAGTCTTAATTCCTATTTAAAGTGTCCTATGTATTTTGTTTAAAATATCATAACTATAACGTGAAAGATCTCTGCAACTCTTCTTTTATCTTCTTATACGCTGTTTCTACTTTCTTTATTCTCCAACAAAATTGATATCAAGAGCTAAGTTAGGTCAAACTGAGAGTAAATCAATAGCAAAAAGAAAGTGACAATTCAGAGAAAAGAATGGCTACCAATTGAGCAGCTACAACATCTCAACAACTAACTCCCTTCTTTAATCAGGACAAATACGAATTTTGGAGCATAAAGCTAAAGACTTTGTTCAAGTCTCAAGAATTGTGGGATTTGGTGGAGAAGGGCTATGCTGAGGAAGATTGTCACAACCCAAGCCTAGGGCCTAGACGTGACCGGCAAATGGGGAACCCGAAGGAACCCCAAACAAGCCTCATAGCATATCATTACACATCCTTGGTCGCGGAAGCAATTAAAATGACCATAAGCGATAAGCATAATCAAGGGGGAAATCGGGACTAAGGGAACAAGAGAAAAAAAAATAAGAATGATACAAAAATACCATAGATGAG
>JAJOOF010001633.1:0-100979 GCA_029582545.1 Solanum lignicaule | reverse complement strand
GCATACATGTTGTGTTGCCTTGAATTTTTCCGATGCAACACTGATTGAGTTTGTGGATTTATTCCCACAAACTCAGACCTACATTACAGCTGCAAGCCACATGTCTTCATTGGCGGAATATCGGTGCATTGAAAATGCACTAAGATGTTGTCAAGTTTTGATATTGAACGAGTGTTTGAAGTATTGGTGAGAGGTTTTGTAACTGTGACCTACATGTGCTACAACAGTCTGATATGTTTGAAACTCTACTTGCATACATGTTGTGTTGCCTTGAATTTTTCCGATGCAACACTGATTGAGTTTGTGGATTTATTCCCACAAACTCAGACCTACATTACAGCTGCAAGCCACATGTCTTCATTGGCGGAATATCGGTGCATTGAAAATGCACTAAGATGTTGTCAAGTTTTGATATTGAACGAGTGTTTGAAGTATTGGTGAGAGGTTTTGTAACTGTGACCTACATGTGCTACAACAGTCTGATATGTTTGAAACTCTACTTGCATACATGTTGTGTTGCCTTGAATTTTTCCGATGCAACACTGATTGAGTTTGTGGATTTATTCCCACAAACTCAGACCTACATTACAGCTGCAAGCCACATGTCTTCATTGGCGGAATATCGGTGCATTGAAAATGCACTAAGATGTTGTCAAGTTTTGATATTGAACGAGTGTTTGAAGTATTGGTGAGAGGTTTTGTAACTGTGACCTACATGTGCTACAACAGTCTGATATGTTTGAAACTCTACTTGCATCCTATTTATGTTTGCTTTGTTAACTTCTTGTAGTTAATCCTTTTGTCTACAAATAAAAAATAGAAAAAGATTTTTATTGTTGGTTTTGTTCTCACCACATTTAGTAGGAACATTTCTTTGTCAGATGTGCAATACTATTCAATTCTCTAGATAGGTTGTTACACCCGAATAATATGATAATAGATTGAGACGTCAACTATATTTAGGGGTGCCTGAATAGAAGGTCATTATGAGAATTTTCGTGAGAAGTATTCAATCATTGAGGAAGCTAGGTTTGATGTTGGCTCATTCAAATTAAGTTTTCCTAATATTTTCATACAATGTGAGGCATAACTTTGGGAACATTTCATAACTCTTCTAGGCCACTAATTTACTTAAATTGTGAGGGAATTCTAAACAACATATTGTGCACATTTAGATCTGTTGCAAGATCGAGGTCATCTAGAAGCAACTCCGTGCTTACCTTCTATATTGGTGTGGGGAAAAAAAGTTGAAATCACTCTAGTTGTGATCAATCTGTTTGGTAGACAAAAGATATACAGCCTGAATCCAGCTTTGTCCTAAGAACTGAAATGAAAAATGACCAATTTGCATAGGTGGCTAAATTTATCGTAGAAGGTGATGCTTATCGTGACCAACGACACTATCCTACGGTATGAGTGTCTACGATCGTCGATAATATAGTAACCCAACCAAGGGTTGGGGTCGTGTCCCAAGGGAGCAGTTTTGAGAATTGATAGAAAAATAAAATTACATTCTAACTAGTCATAGCTATTTCTATCAGAGAGGCCCAGCACACGTCATCCTGATACTATTAATGCAAGATGAGTGTATAATTTTCAAAATTAAAATCGGGCTTTTTAGAGACTAACCTTTTATGCTGATCAAATAGCTTTTTGTAATGCTAGGCAGCAAAGAAATCCTAGTTTCGAGTACCAATCGACAACTATAATACTAATTACAATCAATAATCTAAAAATTCTACTATTGTGCGAACTTGTGAAGCATCAAAGCGAGGGAAAGTGAATAGTTTTAAAAATTTGGCAGTCTTTGGCCATATATTAACCGTCCAGTTCCTAGCCTTTCGGCAACGTTAGTCATGTCGCCGACCGCATCGGCGATGCGCCGAACACTTGCTTACCTCTCTGAGTTTTACAGGACATCCTTTATTTTGGGGTCCCAACGGCAGATTAAGTCGGAGTCGCGGATAGATTCGGCAACTCACCCACTGGGTCCTTGGCTCGCCATCTTGTACTACTCAACACCTTTCGCATTTTACCTTACAAAATCAGCACACCATTATTTCGAACAGAATAATAAAAAATAGTAAAACCTTGGGTTGCCTCCCAAGAAGCGCCTTATTTTACGTCATGGCACGACGTAAGTTCGAGCTCACTCTCCATTATTGGGGTTAGCCCTAGCGTCACTAGGTGACCCCAATATGCCATTTGGGTGGAGATGAGGTACTGCAAAACTCAGGAATGACCTGATAAACTGGATTGATCTAGAGTGAGATCCAATCATTTGATTCAACACTTCAACATTCTCCTTCATTTCCTCCAAAACTCGATCCTGATCGGTGACCTTTTGGAGAATGAGTTGAAGTGTGTCCTCGACATGATTTTCTCTCCCATCTCTAGACTTCCTCCGCTCATGAGGGGGTATACACCTCTCCTTGTTGTTGCATTGGACTTCCACCTCTAAGAGTTTGGTGGCCAGTTCGTTTAGTTGAGATACCAGAGCGGTTAGCGTGAGGTCATTTTGGACTCCTTGGCTCAATTCCACCAACTTGCCACTACACTGCTCAACCATGTTCGTCTAAGTGGATAACTCAACGAAAAATAAAAATGATAATAAAGTTAGTGAACTACGACTAAGAAGAACAAAAATTCTACTAATATCAAAATTCTTAAATAACACCACTCCCTGGCAGCGGCGCCATTTTGATGCTTATCGTGACCAACGACACTATCCTACGGTATGAGTGTCTACAATCGCCGATAATATAGTAACCCAACCAAGGGTTGGGGTCGTGTCCTAAGGGAGCGGTTTTGAGAATTGATAGAAAAATAAAATTACATTCTAACTAGTCGTAGCTAAAGATATTAACGAACAAACACATAGTAAATTAAAGGGGGTGACGCGAAAGTGTCAAATATCAAATGGGGGTTTTGTCACAAATAGTAAAACAACAAAATAAACAAGAAAATCAAGTATGGGGAAGGTTCTTGGGATGTGACCGCAATACAAGTTGAGATAAATCGTTGGGTACATGCTTTCAATAGGAAATTTGCAAGACAATAGTGACTAGGCTAAGCTTTAAATGGAAATAAGTTCCCTCTCGGGCAACTTACCCCATTTCAAATGCGCTCCTCTCGGACACCCATTTGCCGCATGAAGACTAGCCTACATGTTACCCTACACACTCTCTCGAGCTGAGTGTTAGGATATGGGACTAGGGCTCACCCTTTCATGCTGAACCTCATGTCAACCCACTCCTTAGGCCATCAGTCTAGTGATTTTAGTTTCGCGACCTCCCTCTCGGGTAAGCTGAAAACATATGGGTGGCTTTGTATTTGCAACTACAAACCCTTTAGATTAAACCACAACCACTAGGTGAAATCACCATTAAAATACATCTAACCTATCAGCAAGCAAGACCTAACAAGAATATCAACCCGTATTTGCTAAATCACACCCCAAGAATGGGGGTTTTTAGCCACACATCAAGAAATAAGAAATTATACCTAAAATGATAAAAAAATCAACTGGGTATAAGAAATTAAACCTTTAATTAAGCTACGGAAGAAGAATAAAGAAGACCCACTTTCAACTTGGGGAAGATGAACTCCTTTCTTCAAGTCTCCACAAAACCCTCTCCAAACTTGAGAGAAAAATACTATAGACTAATAATAATTTTTACTCTAAAATGTTCCACACTAAGACTACAACTCTAACTAGTATTTATAGTTTTCACAAATTGTGCTGCGGAGGATCGTTCGGCAACATTAGTCGAGATCGCTGATGAACTCGGCGATCCGCCCTTTAATCAGCTCATCGCCTTCAGTGTCTTGCCTTCAGCATACTCGTATTCTGGGTCATTGGGTGGTACAGTACTACTTCGCGGAACTAATCAGCGACTCGCCGACTTCTCCTCTCCTCACCTTTCGATCCACTTCCTTCAAGGCTTCGCGTACTGGAACAATGGGAGGTGCATGTCAATTCGGCGACTCGCCAAGTCGGACTCGGCGATCCACAGACTTTCATTTCTTGTTCTTTTCAGCCCTTTTTTGCTCCGTTTTGCGCCTAAGTGTCTATACTTCGAGTAAAACTTCAAATACCTGAAACTTAAGTATTTTAATCAGGTATTGAGATAAAACATGCATTCGAGGACACTATTTCTATTAAAATAAAGCCCTAAATGAGTCCAATTTGTGGACTGATCAGAAGGTACTCCTTTATGAGTATGTACCGAGAGTGAAATGACTTGATGACATTTATCATTTAAAGCACGGATGTAGTTGGACATCGTGCGTACAACTCTCATGCCCTCAAAGAATAAGTCTCACATATCTATTAAAACATCAATTTTTATTTCCTGCATCTTGAAAGGCTTGTACATCAATGATGGTGAGATAATTACTGAGCAATTCGAACAAGCAGCTAGAAACCACACGTCCTCTATGCTCTTTCTGGATTTTATCAGTTACTTATGTATGAGAGAGGGTTGTGCTTGTCTTGAAATAGTTGATGGATCTATTCGAGCTAAGCACATGATTACCTTGGCGAAAAAGGAAATAAATATGTGCCAAGTATCAAAAAGAAGAAAATAACCACTTCCAATTATGGATCTTCACAAGATACACAAAAAGTGTCTCAAGTACTTCCCCCGCACACCACATAATCCACACCATTAGCTCAAAGATTAGTCAAGAGGACTCATATGGCATTCGACCATGATGATCACTTGACAAAGTTGACAAAAGTCATACCTTCTTTTATTAAGGAAGTGATAAAATCTGTTATAAGGCTAGTGCTTAAGAAACTGAGCAGTCTTTGAAATAGGGTGGACACTCTCTAAGGAGAGGTTGCGCCATTAAAAATAGTAATGGGCCCAAAACCTCCAACTGGCCCTCAGGAGTTAGATCATAATATACCAACTAGCAACTCAGACTCTCCCAACCCAGCAGTAAGCCCGCTGGATGATTCGTGGGCAGATGATTATGAGTAAGTGGAGCCACCTAGAAATATGGAAACCATAGATAAGTGCACCGAACCAGGCCTAGATCTGTTGGGGCAATGATCGCTGAATGTTATAAGTCTTCTTCCTCTTATTTCTTCAAGATAGTGAAGCCATTGTTGAGCTTGGTCTTGGGAGAATTTACTAATTTATTCATCATTTCACATGATTTAAAGGTAATTTTCCTTCTTTAATCTTTATATTACTTATTATAGATCCTTTCTTGTGATTTGTTCTTGTTTCGGGTGTTGATTTCCTGATTTCAAATTCTTTAAAGTATAGTTTTTAAATCATTTGAGGTTTGAGTACACTTTTGTCTTATATTTGACTTAAGGTTGACTACATTGTTGTATAATTTTTGGACCATTTGAGGTCTGACTACAGTCCCGTTTTCCACTCCCATAAAAATATATGAAACTTATTTACCTTAGAGTATAGTTGATTTAAGGCTCTGAGGGAGCATGTTATTGGTTTACTCAAGAATTTTGGAGTTATGAAAGAAATTATATAATTTCTTGAAATTCTAGCTTTAAAGAGATGTTTATTCCAAACTTACTGATTTTACTACTAAGACATGGATTTTTCTGATGAAATACATGGTTTTATAATGTTTTTTATTTAAAAAGAAAGTTGATTTAAACTTGCGAATTTCTATGGCTTGTTGAGAGATGGACTTTTTTACATGGTATTGTGAGACCGAGGGATGATTTTACGTTGCAGTTCATACATTTTGCATATGTTGATGAGCTCCGGTGGTTGACATATTGAATTTCATATATTTACTTTATGGCATATATTGATGAGCTTCGAAGGATCTACAGAATGTCTCAAGGAGCCTACAGGGCGACCGGCAAGGCAATTTTGGGATTTTAAATTTTATATATTGTACACATATGCATCACATTATCTTACATTGTATTATTTACCCATGGTTAGTGCAATTTCTCTATTGTCGGCACTTGTGTATGACCTTAGCTAGTTAATGAATTCATATAGGCTACACTATCGTGTCTCTTATATTTAGATTGTTTTTATATGAGTTCGGTTGGCCTATTATGACTACTGAGTACCTGTATTTTGGTACTCATAGTACACTTCTGCAACTTTTCCTAATACAACGCTTAGTACGAGCCACCCTCGTTAATTCCCAATCTCATGCGGACGTTGTTGATTAGATCGCAGTGAGCTCTTCATGTCCCGAGACTTGTTGTTTCCCCTTTTTGTGGTGTCTATGTATTTTATATTTTGTATTCTGTTTAGAAAGATTTGTTGTCTATAATCCTTTTCTTTACTTAGATGCACATGTACAGGTGAGACCATGTACGAGGTTTGGTTCTTATTTATTTGTATTCCCTGTTCACTTTTGGTAATTTATTGAATATTTGGTACCGCTATGCACTATTTATGCCTTGGACATATTTTATGTTTTTATTTCTTCTACCTAGTTGTATTCTAGTTTTAGTTTATCATTTGTTGCTCACATTTTAGCTAGCCTGCTGGGGTTTATGGCGTAACACTCCATAAATTTCTAAGTTAAGACCTGAACTATTCTTCATTTACATGTAAGGTCGTATCGAGTGATACATAAATTGACCATATATGTAAAGGTAAATTCTTTAGTGTGGAATGATTTTGGATATCAATAAAGGTCAGTAGAAACTCCTAGCACAAAGTTGAGTTGAAAATTTTCTTACCGATTAAGTTTTGATGTAAGATTTTCTTTGGGTCAACTTCAAATGACCATATCTCTTAGAATATAAAGAGTTAAGTGGACCATAACCTATCAAATTAAAGGTATTTGAATCTTCTTTCAAACTCCACCAATTTCGAAACAATCTGAGTTTTGAGTAAAAAAATATGACCATTTTAGTAATATGATACAATGCAGTGACGAATTAGCCGACGGGAAAACATTAAAAAAGGTCGTTTATGTCTTTTTACGTCTAAGAAAACCCTAAACTACTTTCTGGACTAATTAAAGACCCAAAACAATTAGATTTTCATCTCTTAATCCATCATTCTCTTCTCTCTCAAACCCTAAAGAAAAATCAAAGTAGAAAACGTCATTCAAGATTCTTTAAATCTTTTTAAAGATTCCTCTTCAAGGTAAGTCTTTCTCTAGGAATTCCATTCTTTCCAACTCAAATGCCTCCATACAATTATGAATAACTAATTAAAATCATAATTCTTGAGTAAAAGAGTAATCTAGGATTATATCCCTAGATTTGAGTATTCTTGAGATAAGTTGATTTTGAGTTCTTGAGTTCATGTTTCTTTTTGAAATTCTATTCCTCATTATTGAATTGATATGTTATGCATTAATATTCTTGAGTTAATTCGTTCATGTCTATATTTTAACATGAACCTATGAATTGAGTATTCTTGAGATGAGTAGTGTTCTTGAGTTTAGAGTTCTTAATTTCTGAGTATTGAGTTTTCTTTATTGTTATTAAGATCCGTGAGTTTATTCTTTCATGTCTATATTTCAGCATGAACTCTATTTTCAGTTAGAATTTTTGAGAATCTTCTAAAGCAAACATTATTGTCTTAAACTGATTTTCTAAGAAAGCAAAGATGAGTTTTGAGAAAGAGTTTTAAAACAAGATTAGTATGAAAATCGAGTATGCCATCAATGTTTAAGCAGTATGGTATCTAGATATACCATTAATGTTTATGCAGTATGACTCCCCGAGTCATCAATGATCATATAACAATATGATTTTGATATATTTTGAGAAAGAGTTTTCTTATATGATTTGAGTAAGAGTATAAGGGAACTAAGTATTCCCAAAGGTATCAGTTTTTACATTGATAAAATAGAAACTTTGATTTCGAAAGGAGTTATGAGTTCAAAGATATTTCAAGAGAAGTTACCTCTTTTAATAGGATAGTTTGAGAAGTTATCTCAAACCAGAGGAAGAGTATGTTTTAAAAACATTGAGCAGGGTATATATATTATTCGGCGTAGTATTGAGCACCAACATAGGGATGAGTTCGAACAACTAACATTCCTCATAAACCATGTATGCCAACATGGGTACATGATTATACTTTTTAGATGAATCCTATGTGCCTTCAGGTAGAGCTTAGTAGATCCACTTAGTTGAGGTGTTCTATACCCGGGTAAGGTATAAGACAGTTCTGGTAGCATGGGCAAGACATTGTATTATCATACTGATGGTTGTCGGTTAGAGAATCTCCCAAATAAAGTTAAAAGTGTATTTTTATTATATCACTTATTATGTTAAGGTTCAGAGATAAATAAGTGTTTTTGATAAAGCTTTAAATGATATCACTCCTTTAATCCTTTACATTCAGTTAAGTTTATGTTTTATAAATTGCAGTCTTATAGGTTCATTTATTTTCTATTCAACTATTTTACATATTTGTACATTCAATGTACTGATGTCATTCGACATGCATCATTTAATGATGCAGATACATGTTCTTAAGATCATGAACAAGCATTTCGTTGAGATCACTTTGCACTTCAGACATCTGAGCCTCCCTGCATTTCAATAGACTTCACGTTTATTTTCTAGTTAGTTATTTTGAGTAGTCGCCGGTCTTGTCCAAACACTCATCTTTGTACAATAGAGGCTTCATAGATAGATAATTTTGGTCTTTTAGATGTTTTATTTAAAACTTATGTTTCATTATCTGTATATTCAACAAGGTTTTGAGGTTCATTAAACTGTTTTTAAATGTTTCTTTCAATTTAATGCTTATGGATGCTTGAATTAGTATTTGACTTGTAGTAAGCCAGGATGAGGGTTCGCTTGGGGACCAACAATGGTTCTCGAGTGCCGGTCACGTCTAGGGTGTAGGCTCGGGTCGTGACAAACTTGGTATCAGAGCACAAAGTTCAAGTGTCCTAGGGTGTCTATGAAGCTGTGTCAGTAGGATCTTATTTATGGTTGTGAGGGCCCCACTTCTATAAATGAGGGACTACATACATTTAAGAAAAGTGTCCCTTCTTTCATATTCTAAATCGTGCACTAGAAATAAGTCATAAGGAATTTATTCAAATTCGTGAGTTTCTCAGATTAATTTGACTACCCCATTCTCAAGTTAGTTGAAAAGCAAAGTTAGTTCCTTATCGATGAGTTACTCTCAATAAAAGTCTTGAGAAAGTCGTGAGACTGCAGAAGGGGTTGAGAGAAGCCCGTGAGTGAGCTTAAGTGTAGAAATTGGAAATAATGCACACTTATTCATATGAATCGTGCGCTCAAGCTAAAAGCGAGATGTATTCCCAAACTATTTTCTCTAAACCATGTTTTAGTTGAGACCCTTATGAGGAAGTGTGTTTTAGAGCTTGGGTAGTAATTTCACCCGAAAAGATAGTATGAGTTATGATGTTATAAGTAGTAGTAGTAGTGGTAAAATTTCCCAGAGTTAGAAGAATGCATGCAAAGGTATAGTAATTTAAGAAAGGAAGTTAGTGATGAGGCACATTATATTGTTATAATCATGAACCTAGTGAGTTACTAATAAGGAGTTTTCCCTTATGGGTAGACTAAGAAGTGATATGCTTGTGTAGATTTTATGATAGAAGGTAGAGTACAGTTACTAGTATGGATAAGTTAGAGTATACTTTAACTAGAAACGAGTTTACGATGATGTGTCATTGTGTTAGTAACGACCAAGTGTAGGTGTTGAATAGAAGAGTAGGAGTATTCATGAGGTGATAGCTCTAAGTTAGGGTTATGATTTATAAGGGAGAGCCCGTAATATTCAAAGGGTTATAGAACTAAATAGGCAATGATGTATAGTGAATGAGTAAATAGTATTTAAGTCGTGAAATTGAATGCGACGATAATTCGTAAGTATGTAGACGGAGAGATAAAGATTTATTACTTGTTATGAGAATTTAGTGAGTGAGTTTTTCTTAATTTTATGTAGTACTTGTAAGTAGTATAGTAAGAGAGAAATCATACTGATATCTGTGTTTAGAAATAGACACTAAGCTTGAATTTGAGATTAGTGTCGTGATCAAAAGAATGGCAACATGAGGGTGATAATATTAGTTTGGGCTTTGATCTGGTAGGTTTGACATGGAGTAGGTGAGGAATTAAGAGGTTAGTTACAATGAATGTGAGTGGTACAAGTATGGGATTCTAAGTTGCAGTGAAGTGTGGCTAAGTCATAAGAGTAACAAGAGCACTAAGAGGTGTACCCAAGATTGTATGTAATCAGACGAGGTACCAATTAAGTTTATTGTTTTCACCTAGATAACATATTTGAGTTGTCGACGTAGAGTAGGCTGATATAAGCATTAATTATTACCCTTAAGAGTTTGGTAGAAAGGATTGTATATAGTCAGTGTCGAGCCTCTTAAATATAGTTCAAAGTTTCCTCCAATTAGGTTGATTTAAACATAGAAGGATTTCATTGGTAGGCTGAGGAGGAGAAGTCAGATTATTAAACATCCAGATTAAGTGGCCTTATAAGACAATGAGAGGAGGTTAAGAGAAGTATCTTAGAAAGAGGTCTTAGAAGGAATCTTAGTACCTGCATATGGAGAGATCAGTATCCATGAGATAAGCTTTCCCGAGTATTAGAGTAAAGCAGATGTAGACCCGTTTAGAGATGATGGAATAGATACATAACTTTCAAGTGTCTATTTTAGACTTAAAGGGAAGATGATAAGATGAGAAGTCAAGTCAAGTGTTGAGAATCAGATAGAGATGTGCTCAGAAAGAGTTTTAGTGATATACCCATCCATTCAAAATCTTGTGTATTCCTTAAGTTTAGTTATTACAATATCATGTTGATGGTTCTAATATCAGAATTGTGTCTATGACCTATGCTCATACACTTTAGAGTGATTCACATCTATGCTTAGTTTCCAGAATGTGGGGTAAAGACTTTAGCCCATTGATCTCAATCTTACTCCATAAAGTTATGAATATCACCCTCATGATATAGACTTATTCATTTAAGCACATATGTCTCATAGTACGCTCAGTCTCACAAATTCATGATTTGGTTTTAATGGCTAGCAAAATAAAGTTATGTCATGCATATTATTATATAAAACTATCGAATGAATCGTGCTTATGATCTTTCGAAGTAAAGCTCTTTCAGTGATCCTTTTCAATTTTGATAGCGATGTGGATGATAGTAGTTGAGTCACGATAGAAGGAGAAGGTTGATTTTTCTTATGTTGGTAGCGGTAGTATGCTTATTCCATCGAAGTTTATAAAAGTTGAGGATGGATGAATGAAGTTTTACTATGAGTGATTGTTAAATGAGAGAAATTAGTCGGTTCCTCGTAGTAATGTGCGAAATTTCAGTTGGTAGAGATGACAAGAGAATGAGAAATTCTTAGAATGATTGGTTAGTAGGAGTCCATGGAGTGGTTATAGTACTAGGCTTGAATCTTGTATTGTTACTTGTGGATGAATACATGATTCATTAGATGCTTCTTGACTAGCACTCGAAGTGTTGTTTAATGTAGTGGTATGGAGTAGTATTCATGGGATGAGATTTCCTATAGAGCCATTAAACCTGAATCTTGTGGTTTAGATTAGTATAAACATCAAATGTTTTGCATCGTGTGATTTAGGGATTAGGCTTGAGCACAATAAGAGCAAATAGTTTAACATAGACCATGGTAAGAATAGTCATAAACCCTTGTGGTAGCTATGAGTTGCAGCCAATGATGTGTGGTAATAAGAAAGAAGAGCATAGTTGAGAAGTATTTCTAAGCTTCAAAACTACCAGTCATATTACTCAAGGCATAGTGTTCCTATTCTTACCTTGTTCCCAAATATCCTTGCCTTATATCAAATAGCTTCAGATAGAGCGTGACTATGCTCAAACTCATATCATTCTTGACTTATGTGCTATGGCTAGTTCCAAGCTCATTGTATGATTCAGCTCCGCCTATGTTAGTAGTCAAGTTTAAAAGTAAGAAAGATAGTTAGAGTAACTTCTTCCCCTTCCATCCTCAGTTTAACCATCATTCGAGGACGAATGATCCCAAGGGGGAGATATTGTAACACTCCAAAAAAATCTAAGTTAAGACCCGAACTATTCTTCATTTACATGTAAGGTCGTTTCGGGTGATTCTTAAATTGTCCATATGTGTAAAGGTGAATTCTTGAGTGTGGAAATTAATTTGGATATCAATTATGGTAATTAAAAACTCCTACCACAAATTTGAGTTGAAAATTTCTTGCCGATTAAGTTTTGATGTAAGATTTTCTTTAGATCAACTTAAAACGACCATATCTTGTAGAATATAAAGAGTTACATAGCTCATAACCTATCAAAGAAAGGTATTTGAATCTTCTTTCCAACGCCACAAATTTCGCAACAATTCGAGTTTTGAGTAAAAAGTTATGACTATTTTAGTAAGTGGATATAGTGCAGGGGGATGAATTAGCCAACGGGGAAACATTAAAAATGATAATTTTTCTCTTTTTACCTTTAAGAAAACCCTAAACAAATTTCTTGACTAATTATAGACCCAAAACAATCAGATTTTTATCTCTTAATCCATTATTCTCTGTTCTCACAAACCCTAAGACAAAACCCTAAGGAAAAATCAAAGTAAAAGACTCCATTCAAGATTCTTTAAATCTTTTTCAAGTTTCTTCTTCAAGGTAAGTCTTTCACCAGGAATTCCATCCTTTCCAACTCAAATTCCTCCATACAATCATGAATCACTGATGAAAATCATAATTCTGGGCAATAGATATTTCAAGGAACTAATTCAAGAATCTCAAGAAAGGTTTGCTTGATTGTTTACCTTCAAGCTAGGGTTTCAAGGCTTCTAATCAAGTTCTTCTTCAAGAACCTTGTTCTTTCATTTAAGTAAGGCTATCATAGTGTTGGACTAGTTCATTCTCACGTCCTACATCTTCTTTCAAATTAGTAAAAGAGTAATCTAGGATTCTATCCCTAGATTTGAGTATTCTTGAGAAAAGAGTATTTTGAGTTCTTGAGTTTTTGTTTCTTTTTGAAATTTTATTCCTAATTATTGAATTTCTATATGTTATGCATTAAGATTCTTGAGTTGATTCGTTAATGTCTATATTTCAATATGAACCCTATGAATTGAGTATTCTTGAGATGAGTAGTGTCCTTGAGTTCTGAGTTCTTGAGTTCTTAGTATTGAGTTTTCTATATTGTTATTAAGATCCTTGAGTTGATTCGTTCATGTCTATATTTTAGCATGAACCCTATTTTGAGTAATATTTTTTGAGAATCTTTTAAAGCAAACATTATTTTCTTAAAATGATTTTCTAAGAAAGCAAGGATGAGTTTTGAGAAAGAGTTTTAAAACATGATTAGTATGACAATCGAGTATGCCATCAATGTTTAAGCAGTATGGTATCTAGATATACCATCAATGTTTATGTAGTATGACTTCTCGAGTCATCAATGACCATATCACAATATGATTTTGATATATCTTAAGAAAGAGTTTTCATGTATGAATTGAGTAAGAGTTTAAGGGAACTAAGTATTCCCAAAGGTACCAATTTTTACATTGATAAAAGAGAAACTTTGATTTCTAAATGAGCTATGAGTCAAAAGATATTACAAGAACATTTACCTCCTTTAATAGAGGATAGTTTGAGAAATTATCTTAAACCAGAGGAAGAGTATGTTTTTAAAACATTTAGCATGAGTATATATTATTCGGAGTAGTATTGAGCATCAATATGAGGATGAGTTTAGAAAATTCACATTCCTCATAAACCGTGTATATTGATAAACTCTCAACTACACCTCATCCAAAACTAGGTGTAGGCAATCATAATCTAATATAAAACCCAACAAAGAGTTTGGGTCGAACCCACAGGGAGCGGTACACTATGGAATTCAATTAAGAGGTAAAGCTTGTGGGCTAATCAGTTATAGAAGTAGACATTATTGAAACCAAGCAAAGTAAGTTAATGGTTTGACAACAAATGTCAGATGGGGTGTTTAAAAGTGTCAATTATCAACTACAACAGTTACGAAAATAGGGGAGTAGACAAGTAGACAGAGATTATTGGGGATGTGATCGATTATCGGCTAATTTCGCTTTATGGGCAATTGAAATTAAGATACAATTGCCTAATCTCAGTGGGTAGGCTAGACTATAAATGCAATAGCTTTCCCTCAATCAACTATTACGATTCAAGCGAGTTCTCTTAAACCTCGACAAGCTCAACAATATAAACAGCCTAAAACCTTATTTTATCTACTCTCTCGAGCTAGATAGGTAGGATCGAATTAGGATTCACTCTCTCGAGATGAACCCACAACAACCCAATTGCTACAATCATTAATTGATAACCTTAGCTCTAGAACATCTCTCTCAAGCAAGCCAGAACACTAGGTTAGAATTGTATTTGCAACTACAATTCATGAGTTAATACACATCACTTTAAAACAACATTTAAATTAGTAAACAACAATACCCATAAGCTAATTAGAAAAAATAATCACATGATCACACCCAAAGAATTGGCAGCCACATTCTGGTAGCCACGTGCTGCTAATAAACCTGAACCAGTATATGGAAGCCACGTTCAAGTCCTTCTTCTCAATCAGCACACCTGCCTCAATTCATCTTGGGGTCACAACGGAGATTAGAGGTGCTAGCCAACCCTTCAAATGATCAAGGGTCTTCTTGTGGACTTTGTCAATGTAATAGTGCATGAAGTCCCTTGAACACCTGAGTACCTCATTGATGTCCGAGCTGCTACACTTCACCTTCCGGACCCGGACCATCACATGATCTATCGGTTTAAATGATTTGGCCTTCTTTTTTCCCTTTGGGACTAGCTCCCCATATGTTGAGTAGAACTCCCGAAACCAAGTAGGAATGTTAGGGCCTCGGGATTTTGTTAATATTTCAAACTGGTGGAACTTCAAGGTGCTCCACACTTCTGAGTACCAATATACCACACCATCCGTAGACAACCATTTTTTCTCTAGAATCGTCCTCAGACCCTCGGCCTTTAGTCTATTGAGTGACCAAGGTGTAGGAACCTGCACTGCTACCTGAGCTGGAGCTGGAGGTTGAAGAGGTGTATGAGGCATCAGGATCCTAGATGGATCATTCATTGACTTGGAGCGTAGCTCTGCTCTCCTAGCTTGTATGAGTTGGTCATCTTCCGGCTCGGAGACGGATGCCAGAGAACAACCCTAAGAGTGGCCCTCACCCTCTGAAGAGGTGAGGTGAGTGGCATAAACATCCTCACTGTTGTAGATCCCCTCCGCTTTTGTAAGTTATATAGGGCCTTTGTCCTTGCCCTTTACCCCTTTTGGAGGAAGTTTGGAAACCGGGGTCTAGAAGGCTACAACCTCCTCATTAATCACGTTCCCTCTTGCCCGCTATCGAAGCAGTTGATTCCTACCATTGACCTTTGATCTAGCCATTTCTACAAAATAGAACCAGACATGTTAGATTCAATTCGAACAAAGAAATGCAAAGTTATAAAAATGCTTAGGAACACCATTCACAACAAATATGTTCATATATATATAATGAATACAAAGGGGATACTGGTTAGGGGAATAAGTAACTTAGTACAACACAAATTATAGATTATGAGTCCTACAAGTACATGGACTATGAGTCCTAATATCCCCCCTCAATCTGGACGTGGTGACATCACATACAGATTGTTACGCAAAAAGCAAAAACGGGATGAAGATAATTCCTATGTAAAAATATCAGCAAGTTGTAAGTGAGAAGGCACATATTAGACAACAAGATCCCCTTGAGCAACTTTATCACAGACATGGTGATTGCTAATATCTATATGCTTAGAGCGATCATGAAATACTAGGTTACGAGACATGTATGTTGAGTTGACGTTGTCACACAACACTCGAATTGGCTCACGAAGATAAAGACCAAACTACCAAAGAACATGATGAATCCAAGAAGTTTTAGCAACAGTATAGGTAATAACCCTGTACTCAGCCTCTATAGATGATCTTGAAACTATGGGTTGTTTCTTCATACCCTAAGAAATAAGATTGGAACCTAAGAATACAGTAAAGCCAGTAATAGAACGCCTACTATCATGACATCTAGCCCAATCAACATCAGAATAAACAACTACAAATGAATTGGATGACGAAGCACACAAGAAAAGTCCATAGAGAGTAGTACCATGTAAGTACCTAAATATACGCTTCACACAATGCAAATGAGTAGTGCGATGGGCATGCATAAATTGAGAAACGACATTCACAACATAGGCAATATCAAGGTGAGTCAGAGTCAAGTATTGAAGTGCACCCACCATACTCCTATATTCACTAGGTTATGAAAGTAACTCACTATCCACAAGAGAAATAGTAGTGCGAGAACCTAAAGGTGTACCAACTGGTTTACAAGTATGCATGTGAAACATAAGAAGGAAGTCTGAAATATATTTTTGTTGAGACAAATGAAGGTTGTCGGACGAGCCAACAGGTTTAACACCTAGAAAATAATGCAGTTCACCTAAGTCTTTCATGGCAAATTGACTAGAAAGAAGGAAAATGAACTGATCAAGCAGAGGTGAATGACTACTAGTGAGAATAATATCATCAACATAAATTAATAGGACAAGGATACCTGATGCAGAATGGCGAACAAGCACCTAAGTTTTATTATCCAGCAGAGCATTAAATTCATTTGCCATAGCCTTTTGCCATTTATGATTTTTTGCAGCCTGAGAGAAATAAGAAGGTTCATAATCATGAAGACCAGCACTCAACGACAATATATTTTTAGGCTTAGAAATACCAGATTTGGAATGAGTTTGCATTTGATGAGTTGTAGTGGCAGATGCGGAAGAACTGGTGATAGGCAATACGGTGGATAATGATGTAGAAATATCAATATAGTGTGATCCACTAGATGGATCTGTAGGTGGCGTCAAAGTTAATGAGGTAGAACAAGGAGCAGACGGAGGAGAACTAAAGAAGCAAGATTAGAGGGAGTTACGGGTACATATGGTTGCGGAGTAAATAAGGGCGATGTCACCACAAGTGAATCTGGAGAGATGGATGAGGAAGACAATTTTGAAGGACAAGATAATGTAGTGTACGGATATACTGACTCATGAAACACAACATAGTGATTAACATAGACACAACCGGATTTGGGATTTAGACAATGATATCCTTTAGACTTAGATGCATAACCTAGAAAAATGCAATGGATCGAACGAGGTGTAAGCTTGTTAGATACCCGAGCAAAAAGGTTAGGAAAGCATTGACAACCAAAATCTCTAAGAAAATTATAGTCTGGTCATTTATGAAAAAGTTTTTCAAAGGGGGAATGACGTTGTAAAATAGGTGTTGGCAGTCTATTAATGGTATAAACTGCATAATAGGCAGCATCAACCCAAATTTATGATGGTAAAATAGCCTCTGCGAGGACGGTACGCACTATTTCAATAATGTGTTCATGTTTCCGTTCAGTAACCCCATTTTGTTGAGGAGTGTCGGGACATGACTTACGAAAGAAAATACCCGAGTTAGAAAAATGTGAGAGCATAGATGTGGTATCAAATTCACCGCCTCTATCACTTTGAAAGAACTTTATTTTAGTCTTAAATTTGTTCTCTGCTAGTTTTTGAAAAGCTCAAAAATGTAGAAACACTTCCGATTTATTTTTCATAGGGTACGACCATGTAAATCGAGAAAAATCATCAAAAAAAATAACATAGTATTTAAATCCCAAGTTTGATAAAAACATGTGATTGTCAAACATCTGAGTGAATAATATCTAAATGAGAAGAACAGCAATGATCCACTAAATTAAAAGGTAAGCATTGAGATTTTCCTAGACGACAAGGGACACAATCACAACGAACAGAATTGAGTAAGCTAATGTAATTATTTTTCCTAAGATAATCTAAAGTCTGAACTCCACTATGGACTAATCTACGATGCCAAATATCTCTAGATTGACGAATAACAACACATGCTTGAGAATAAGAATACACTGATGAAGATGCTAGCGGATAAACATCACCCTCACTGGAAGCTTGCACGAGAGTTTGACCCGTGGCTTTGTCCTTAACAAAAACGGAAGAAAAGTCAAAATCAATAGAACAAATGTTATCCTTACAGAACTTCTTTAAACAAATTAAATTATGACGAAGTTGACGAACATGAAACATGAAGTGCAAGTGTAAAGGACGGGATATAGAGGGTAAGTTCGAGTATCCAATGTTTTTACTATCAAGTAAAGTAGCACTACCAACCATTACACGATCAAGACCAGTATAAGGGGATTTTTGCAAAAAAATACCTTAAGATGGGGTAATATGAGCGGACGCAGCAACCTAGTACAACACAATTTTCCATTCGACGAACTAGAAGTAGCTCGTCGAAAGTTACAAAATTAATTTAGGGATTAGGGGCGCAGAAGGGCGATCAGAAGGGACTCTCAGTGAGATCAGGCGTATCACCGAAAGTTATAGAACTTAGTCCTCAAACATAGAGAATTTAAAAAGAAATCGAGGGGTCTTTATGCAAACCGCTGAACTACTCGGCGAGCTCGACCCAGCTCACCGAATAGTCCAACCTGCCATATTTTCACCCTAACCTTCAAAATCTAACCCACAGCCCCCGAAAACAAAATTAAACTATTATTTTATTCAATTAGGCTTAAACCCATACAACCCATGCCCTCGGGGTACTCAGACTTCCCATGATTTGGCCAAAATTGGCTCATCGACTTCTTTTGCCCTTAAGAATGACATCAACCGATCTATCGTTAGGCGAAATTCGACAATCGGCACAACTCAGGGTTATTCAGACTTTACCCAAACTAGATCCAGAATGTAATCAACACAACCCATACAATCAAACATGTTCGGACTCAAGATTTTACGATTTAAGGCAAATTAACACAATTAAAACTAAATACGGGCAGACATCAACAACACACAATCAATAATTATCATTTACGCAATGAAAACAACTACACAATGATGATACCATCGATTTCACCAAAATTTAAAAATGAGGTTCGAAAAACCAACCTGAGACCTAGAGAATCTGAAAAGCTAGGCTAGCAATTTATCCAAAAATCCACCCCGAATCAACGATCCCAAGTAAAAACAAGTAACTAGTACAAAAATAAGGAAATGTGTAGTTGTGAAAGTTTGGAAGTCGAAAACTATGAAATGAGGGAGATTTTGGATTTAAAAATGGTTTTGCCTTTTTTCACTCTTCAGTTCGCGCGCCAGTCGGCGATCACGACTTACGTCGCCGACCCACTTGGCGATGCGCCGAGTGGTACTTTAGTCTTCCAAGTTTTACTGAACCTCCAGCAAAATGGATGGTTCAAACGGTGGTCCAAGTCGGGTTCGCTCACATGTTCAGTGAGTCGCAGACTAGACCTTTGGCTTATCTACTACTCATTTTCCCACAATTTCAAATTTTCAACTTGCACATTCAACACCCGTTATTCAAAAGCAATATTAAAAGCATAAAAACTTGGGTCGTCTCCCAAGAAGCGCCTTATTTAACGTCGTGGCACGACGAAGATACCCATTAAAAGTTTATTCTTGGGATTGGCCATTGTGTCACTCGGCATCCCTACTTTTGGCTTTTGATTCAAATGAGTCGAGATTTGACCCATTTGTGTCTCCAGCTGTTTAATGGACATCGAGTGAGAGGTCACCGTTTGATTGAGAGTTGAGACGTCATCTTTCAATTCCTTCAAAACTTTATCCTACCTTTCCACTTTTTTGAGAATGCGTGAAAACATATCTTCCATATGGAAACTCTCCGGGTCAACCCTTTGATCTTTTGGCTTTTGACGCTCATGGTGGGCACGTATCTCTCCTTGTCCCCATCACTCTCCTTTCACTTGTTTCCATGATCACGCCGTTCCTGCTCACGGTCTCTCCAACCGTCATCGTGATCTCTATTCCAACCTTGATTCCCGCTCGTCCTTGGATAGTTCAGACAGAAACCATCCCTTTGATTTACAAGTGTGCATCATCGGAACTACCCCACTAACACCAACAACATTCACAGCCTCAAACCCACTACCCATAACATGTTTTGACAACAAATCCATTTAGGTCATCATTTTGGCCATGTTTTGATCTTGTTCTTGGTCTTTTTAAATTTATTCTTTCGTCATCCTAAATGTTAAAGGAGACACTTGATCCTCTCTTGTGTACCAAACCCGATTGATTTTGGTCATGCCATCAAGCAAAGTAGATGCGATCTCAAAAGGTTGTTGCATGATACCTCCACGTACAAGTTTATCAGCCACCCCTTTGTTTACCGAATCTTGACTCAATAGAAATGTTGTAGCAAGATGTTGTTTGGATGTCCGTGAGTCGGATATTGGAGTAGTAATTTCTGATACCGTAGCCAAGGCTCGTTGATTGGCTCACCATCCAAGGGTTTGAAGCCTTGGATATTGTCCCTTAATGACATCATCTTTGAGGGAGGAAAGAATGTGACAAAGAACGCCTCACTAAGTTCATCCCAAGTGGTGATTGAGTCCCTAGGTAGGTCGGCTAACCTCTTGGTAGCCTCTCCCACTAGAAAAAAAGGGAATAATCGGAGTCGAATAGATTCTTGGGATATTTTCTTGAACGAGAAGGGACCACAAACGTCCAAAAAATTGTGAATATGGTCATGTGGAACACCGCATTTCCCACGACCAGTGTCACGACCTAGGGGTACCCCCTAGACGTAACACGGAGTACTTGACACTGAATGGGTCTCATACAAGCCCTTAGCATATCATGACATAAGACATAGGGAAGAATGCGGAAAATTTAAAACTTTTCTTTACAATCGAAGTCTTTTATGAAACGAGAGAGAGTCTATAACACTATGTCTAAACCATCTATAACATTTGAATTAAAACTCTTGAATACAATCTTAGGGACATAGCCTTTCCATATCTAAAACATAAAAGAAAGATATAAATGACATATGGTCAAGCCCTCGAAAACTATAAGGACTCACCAATCTTCTTCTTCTTGATCTACTATGGTACTAGCCACGAGGATGGAATCCAATATTTCCAAACCCTACACTTGTAGAAAATGTACAAATATGGGGTTGGCACAAAGAGTACTAAGTATGGAAGCCAAGCATAAAAGGGACATTTTATTTGAAACCATGTTGTATGCCACTTTTGAACATCATCTTTGAAATAGATGGAGAATGTTGCCCATAAGCCAAACCATGCCCAATCTATCATAACATAAAGGATATCATCATAATCACAAGCATAGTCGCTAACACCACATAATAAATATTCCAATCTTCACAAGAAATAATTCACATACATAGTTACATACCAAGACCATATCACCATAATAGAAATATCACATAAGCAAACCTAAGCTATACTTGTGCAATTCATAGATAGGATCCCATAATCCCATCTTACACTAAGTATCACTTCTAGGCCACCATGATCATGCATAACATACCTTAACCTTATTCATAGCCAACACTCATAAACAAGGAGACAAATTCATAATCATAACTTGAAATAGGTAAAGTCACCTTTAGCCACAATCCATATCATGCATACATAATTCATATATCTTTATAGCATAAGGAACCCTCACCCTAACCCCTTTATAAGTGTACTTGTGCAATGTATAAGTGAAGTCTCATACCCCCACTCACACTAAGTAAAGTTCATTAAGAAGTCATAAGTATAGTTCATATTCATAATTCATATAAAGCATACATTCAACTCATAATCATCATATCATAAAAGAGACATACCATGCCCACTCTCAAAGCTTACTTGTGTAATGCATAAATGAAGTCCTATATCCCCATTCATACTAAGTAGAACCCCTTGAGGAACCATAATACATAACTCATGCTCTTATCATAATTCATATTCTTATCATATAGGGAGATTTAGTCTTAACCGACAGAGACCATGTGAGCTACATGGATTCCGGTGTTCCACCCCACACCAAAAAGAGGTGTCCTACTTGCCTAAGGTAAAATGTACATTATAGCTTTTAGGTGGATCCACTAGCTATATATCTATGTGGGCACATAGTTATGGGATAGGGAGATTGCTGCCAGAAATCTTGACTACTAACGTGGAGGTTTCCATCTCATGAGATACCATATTGGGAACCGAACTACTAGCGTGAAGGAACCATCTCATACTCATATCCACTCGGTGCTAAGCATAATTCCCTTTAAATTCATGTTAAGTCTTTACTTAGGTTCATGTTCATGAAAGAATGCACTAGGCACTCAAACCAACATAACATCATAATAGCTCATAGATTCATTAGGTGAGAATGTCCTTTCAACCTTAGAATCATCAATATGTGAATAAACCTTTAATATCATATTCATAGTGTGTTCATGAGAATAGTCTTTCATTCAACACAACAAGATCATCGTAGTCATAATAGTTTATGCATAATAAAGTGTAAGGGTATGGGGAGAACTACCTTTCACAATACCACAATTACACAATAATCATAAGATCTTCACTTTCTAAGTGAATCGTAAGCTCATACACAATTCTCATAAAGATGTAGAAGTCCTCATAACTTTCCCCTTCAAGGGACATGAACCACAAGCAACACCTTAGTCACATCATATTCTTATTCATGCATGGGGTGTGTGTGTGTGATTGTACTTCCAATGACACAACAAAAACATTATCATAGTAGATACTTCATTCTCAAAGTATTCATAAACATACATATAATATCATAATCATACTTACCCCTCTTATCTTGCATTCAAGGATCATGTTAGGTCAACAAATCTAGCATGCATCACATGAGACATATATATAGTCATAAATCCAGTACAACATTCATTCCATGCATAGACTCATATACTCATATTAGAGGTCATGTAGATGAAGTCCTTTCACAACAATTCCATTTACAATTTAACATACATAATAGCTTCTTTCTTAAAGCCTTAACATCCTTAGTTTATTCATTTTACCTTTTACTCTTAAGGCCCTGGGAGTCATCTTCATGTTACAAGCCTTACTCTCAAGCAATGCGTCACATGTTCATCATGTATGCCTAGTTCTCAAGGTAACCTTACCACATGCCTCATTCTTGAACAATTATAGTCATATAGGAGACATATAAACTCAATCTCAAAACTACACAACCATGATCCCTCATAAATCCCTAATCAAATCAATTCATGTCTTGAAGCTTTACCCTTAAGCAATCAATGTCTAGGTCATCTAATCAAAGGCAATTCATAAAGAAATTCATCAATATTAGAAGATCACATGTAGCCCCTCAATTTTCCTCATTCGTGGCACAACATTAGGCTATATCAATTTTACCCTAGAATCTTAGGTTAATAAAAAATACATGTATATTCATACAAAATGCCACGCCCCAAACTAGAGAAGACGTGGCTGGCACTCGACACCTTATGCAATCGATTTAGCAACATAAACCTACCAACTGACTCAACTGAGGGCCTAGAAGGTCGGGCAACATAACATCTAAAATACTATGACTAGACCCTTAAGGTCATAACCTGAATATCGGTAAGTCATATAGACGAAGGTAGACAAGACAAAGATAATAAGGTACTAGCTAGCCGACAAGGCTACAATGAAGATATACACACATACATACATATCTATATATGCCAAGCATATGTGGCTGGAAACTGGAAGCTGCAGAAAGAATCTCAGAATACTGTGTACACAATAGCCTCTATGAGTGACATAGGCACTGGTCGGGACAAGGCCCCGATTATACCCAAATTGTACAATAAAAGTAACATTCTATGAAAGCTCCAGGAAGAAGTGGAACTTACCAACTCACAGCTGAACCCCGAATCCTAGCAGAGGGGTTAATCAGAATCCCTACCTTGACCTGCACGCACGAAAAAAAATGCATCCCCAGGGACGTCAATACAAATAAAAATGTACTAGTATGTAAGGTAGAAAATAAAATAATAAATAGTTACTGTAAAAAGGGGAATAAAGATACCACCTAAAACAGAAACTCTGGTACACGCCATGGCAGACATCAAACCTTATAAATTAAATATGCATAGTATGCTTGCATAATCATATGTCGTGAATACATATATATGCAAATGCAAATGTATGTCATACCCAACCAAGTGCTAGCAGTGGTGGTGCCTTCCGGTAGCGAACCGGGATCATATTCGCCAACTTGTGCCCATATGTGTCTCATATATTTAAATATAGGCAATAGGCCCCATACCTTCTGATTATAGATCGGAAGTAGAATGCATAGCATGTAATGTCATGGATTTGTAATGCATTTGTTACCTGAATAATGTTGCCAATCTTGACTCGTTCGTACTCTTGTCCTCATAATCTCGTAATCACTTTCGTATCACATGTAAATATCTCATGAAACTTATATTCTTGTAGATTAAACTGGAAAACTTAACATGGATTTAGAAAGGCAACTTAAACTTGAAGATGTTCATAAAGAGCTTAAAGTTCTTCACTTAGTATCTATATATGTTTCCTTAGTAGTTTGTAAAAGAAAGTATTTCAGAAAAACCCGTACTTTAGTAGTTTGAACCTACGATTTACATTTAAGAGTTTTGGAGATCGACGTTTTATTTTAAAGTTTTCAAAAATATAAATTAGCGAGAAAGGAGGACTGATTTCAAATTCATATTGTTCATCCCTAATCTTTTTAAGTTACTACACTTAAAGAAGAATAAAAATTTGTACACATGGACCTATAGTCAAGAGAATTAACAAAATGACATAAAGATACCAAATACCCTATCTAACCGAACGAGTGGAATAACAACATAATGGAGTCACAAAATTACACCAGCTGCAATATCAATGCCTTTCACAAAAGGTATTTCTAGTATAGAGTAGTAAAACAATATTTGACGATTTAAGATACAAAAATTCGTGCTCAAAGGAAGTACAGTGCTTCGCCTTAACATACCTCGATTTTGGGTCTTGTTGTATCAATGGATTATACCCCTTCCTTACAGTATATAGTCTACAGAAAATCATGTCACACAACCATTACAGGCAGAATATTAACACGTCAGGTCAAAGTAGGAATTTCGAGCTCACTAGTAGAGTGATTAGCTCGCCAGACCATTTTTAAATGTATGCTTCATTACCTTTTCTTCTCCAAATTACAACCCCAAATTAATGACATAACATACATTTTTGCAGCAGCTATTAACAAGTGGAGGCCTATGCAAAAGTCAACAACAACCAAATAGAGTATACTTGCACAACAATAAAAATTCGGCGTATCGCCACACCCCTCTTTTCCAACCCTAAACTGACCATAACCAAATCCTAACCGTGAGTATTCAAACTATTAAAGCCATAAAAAAATATATGTAATACAGTCCTATAATTGTTCAATATAACCATAATAACTTGAACTCACCGCTTCCAATCATCATCCTATACGTTCATCCAATAATCACATTTGGAGTCATGTCTTTCTCTTCATAAGAAATAAGAGGTTAAAAGGATAAACCTTGACTTAAACTTTATGGAACTTGAAGTACTTTAACATTTCTTGTCAATGACAAACAGTCTCCTTAAATACAACACATTGAACCAAAAAGAAACAATTTGAAAATTGCAATGCAATAATAGAATCAACGTTATACTAATTTATCTTACAATTGAATACCCCTCTATACTTCTTCTTCTCTTCCAGACTCATATCAACAAGAACCACACACATACAAAGCATTTCTGAAAAGTCCAGCAAGAACAATATCGGAAAAATACTTCAAAACAACCCAACATAACGTAACTATCCAAATATGATTTTCGCAGTCATCTATTTGTGTTCTTGCTTATATAGCATAGCTATAACTTGGACTCACTCAATAAAATGAAGGGTGAGAATTATTACATCCAAACAGCAGCAAAACCACAAAAAATGAGACTTTTTCACCATGAAGAATCCTTCAAATCACAACCAACGAGGAGGAAAGAAGTAACACAATCTCTATGAACGTTCCGATGGTGAAACCACGTTGAAATCTTGTAGATCTTTGCTTGGATAAAAGGGGAACCTTTAGAGATGATTTAGGACTGTTTTCTTCTTATTTTGGTTAAAAAAAAAAGATAAAACGAAGGAAAATCAGATCTTATAAAACTAAACTGACATAGGAGCTAGGGGCCCACCCCCACGTGCCTTCTTGTGCAGTATTACTAAAATCTTAATATCTCTCAATTTTGAAGTTGTATGGACAAATGGTATAGTGAGTTGGAAAGTAGACTCATATACCTTCGATTTCATATATTGGGGTTCATTTAAAGCTTTATATATTGGGAGAAAAGCTCCGAGACATTTAACCCAAATTTCAGAAGGTTTATTAAAGAAGTTTACTCTAACCTTTGTCAACTTTTATTTCCCAACTTGCTTGACTTCAAAACTTAACTTACGATCATTGGGAGACTATATCACCTTATAAAACATCCTTATTAGCATATAAGACACTCTTTGTCTTATCCCCCAAAGGTACCGGTTAACTTAAACGTTCTGAATGGGTGGGGTGCTAGAATAGACATTCTTTAACTTGAAATTGTTTAAGGACATCCTTGACCCATAATGTTAGACTAATTCTTTGGTTTTTACCTCCCCTTTGCAACCTTATTCTCCTAAAATGATATATCAAGTCGTATAAGCCTCATACACTCATGAATGATACACATATTATGCGAAAGAACCATGGGGTCACACACAAAAATCATGTAATTAAATCACAATCAACCCACATCCACTTAATTAGAACAATTACAACATACATAATTCTATCACATTCTACTAGTATCAACCAATACCCATACTTGAGGTCCAATTTGGGGAAAAAGGGGAATCCATGGATTCTTGGGTAATTCATCATTAAAATAGTAGTAATTCATCAATATAATCATAATATAAATCAGTTAGGTCATTGAAATCGTTTTTGGAAGAGAATCCATGGCTTAGAATGAAAACCCACTTTTGGGAATTTGAGAGACTTGAAATCTAATTTTGGAAGGGCTCTATGGGTGAAGACTACCCATAGATGAAAAGCAATCATACCTTAGGTGTAGAATCCAACCAATTTCGTATGAAAAATTCCTCTTCTTCAAGCCCTAGTTGATCTCTTTTCTTGTTCTTCAATGTAGGATTCCTAGAGAGAAATATTTGAGAGGAGAGTATTTTTAGAATTGATTTGGGTCTTGAGATATAATGACTTAATTGGGTGAGTTTTGGGTTTAAAATGACATATATAGGTGTCCTAGGCTTGGGAAAAATGACATATCTTTGAGTAAAAATGATTGGGAAAAGACCCAATAAGTTCCCCTGCTGGAAACTGCCGAAATGGCATGATGGACACCTTCACGGACCATCATCATCACCACGGCTCGTCAAACGGGTCGTGATGAATTATCAACCTGACAGTGCTTTACTATTTCGGTATAACCTTTTACTCCGAGATCGGAATTGGGAAAACTTAGTGGCGTTGGAAAGAGGACTCAGAAACCTTTAATTGGATAGGTAATGTCCCACCTAATTCGTTTTGAACTATGAGATATGACGATTTGAAGTTGACCCTAAACTCTAAGTCTGTTGAAAAACCCTTCACATGAGGCTCCACGAGCTATGGTGCCTCTCGTGCTCATGATACAGTAGCTAGGCAACCTTCCCCTCCCTAAAAATCTAAGGCACCACCACGAGACTTCCCACGAGCCGTGGTCATCACCACGAATCGTGAAGTGGCTCTTGTGGAGGGAGTTGTTTTCGGCAGCCTTTGTTTAGCCACTTTCTAGCCACACCACGAGCCGTGGTGGCGGTCGTGGAAGGTGAGGCAATGTCCATGTAAGAGTGGACTGCCCTAGTCCTCTTCCTTGGCTCTTTCCCTCTTCCTTTGCTCTAAACCTCACACTTAGCCCTACTTTAGTCTACTAGTTTCCGAGGTGTTACAACCGGAGGAAACTGAATAGCACCTACACCACCTAAATGTATATCATTCACATCGTTCAAGTTGCCAATGTCATCATTTTGGCCCAGCTGGCTGGCATTGCTTCCGTTGACACTCATTTCGTCACCTGCTCAAAGGCAACAAACAACAAACAAAAAGTAAATAGGTTCAACTACACCACAAGAAGATCACAAACAAACTTCAACAAGAGAATTCTATAAACCCACTCCCCGGCAGCGGCACCATTTTCGATAAACGGTCAACTACACCCCATCCAATACTAGGTGTAGATGATTGTAATCTAGTAGAACACCTAAAAAGAGTTAGGGTCGAAACCACAGGGAGCGGTACAGTATGGAATTCAATTAGTAAATAAATCTAGTGGTCTAACCGGTTATAGAAGTAGACCTTATCGAAACCAAGAAAAGTAAGTTAATGGTTTGACAACGAATGTCAGATAGGGGGTTTGAAAGTGTCAATTATCAACTACAAGAGTTACGAAAATGGGGGAGTAGACAAATAGAGAGAGATTATCCGGAATGTGATCGATTATAAGCTAATTTCGCTATATGAGTAATTGAAATGTACTAACAATTGCTACATTTCAGTGGGTAGGCTAGACTATAAATGCAATAGCTTTCTCTCGAACAACTATTATGATTCAAGTGAGTTCTCTCGAACCTCGACAAGCTTACCAATATAAACAGCCCAAAACCTTAATTTATCTACTTTCAAGCTAGATAGGTAGGATCAAATTAGGATTCAATCTCTCTAGCTGAACCCACAACAATCCAATCGCTACAATCATTAATTGATAACTTTAGATCTATAATCTCTCTCTCAAGCAAGCCCAGAACACTAAGTTAGAATTGCATTTGCAACTACAATTCATGAGTTAATACACAACTATCAATCAAACCCACTTTAAAACAACATTTAAATTAGTAAACAATAATACCCATAAGCTAATTAGAACAAATAATAACATGATCACACCCCTAAGAATTGGGGTTTTAGCCACACATCATAAAAAGGAAGAAATCAATACCAATTACGTTCTCCATAATCTGGGTTTTGCAATCCACGTCTTTACACTGATCCAAAATGCTTAATATCAAAAACCAAACTCAAAATCTACTAGAAAACTCCTTAAACTAAGTAAAACAAAGTCTCCAATGAAAGCTCAAAGTTTTACAATGGAGAAATTACTCAGGAAATGACTTGATCTTTTTTTCTGCTTTTTGAAATTCAATTTAAACTTTCTCAAATTTTGGTCTTCAGGATCACTAGGCGAGGTTAGTCGAGCATCGCCGGCCAAGTCAGCGATGCGCCAATGGCTCCATTCTATTGTCGATTTTCCTTGGCTCTTTACCCTTAGGGTTCTGTGACTTTAGGCGATCATGATCGAGGTCACCGTTCCATTCGGTGGTCTACCGACTGTCCATGTCCATCATTAATTTGGTTCTTCCTTCGGGCTGGCACGCTGGATTTTTAGGTGAGCTGAAGAGCCACTCGGCGGTTCGCCGAGTTATCTTGGCGATCAACAGGATTCCTTTTCTTCAACTTTTTCTGCTTTTTCTTCCCTTTTTGTCCGGTAATGTCCTTGCCTTGCTCCTTTGCCTTCATTGCTACACATCAACATTTTAACATTAGTTTGGAGCATAAATTAGGTATTGAGGACAATAAACTCTAAAAACAAAGCCCTAAATGAGTCAAAATCTCAGACTCATCAACACCCCTAACTTAAACTTTTGCTTGTCCTCAAGTAAAAATTTAAGATCAATTAGTTCAACAAGGATGTCTACAAATAGTACTGCTTAAGACTCAACATGAATGCACACAAGAGGTTAAAACTCCTCATGCAATGTTCAATTGTGCACTTTGCCCTTTCAAGGTTCAAAGCTTATTTTCAATCACCACATCTAGAAATCAATGATTAGATAGGGATTTCATCATAAATTCATGTGATTCTATCACCTCATTGTTTAGATCATAAAACTCCTCTTTCATAGTCAACAACCCACATCATATGATCACAATTTGGAAAACATAGGGGGTTTATATGGGTTCATAGGGGAAACATCATGAAAGCATTGTGTATCATCAATTCATGAATATTAAAACATAACTCAATCATTTAGATCAATAATTAAGGGAACAGATGGTAATTGAAGAAAACCCTAGCTAACTTGGGGAATAATACTTTGAAAATAGGAAAATTTGAGGACTTCATGAATGAAAGCAATTCATGCATGAAAACTATCATACCTTGAATTCAAATGCTAGCCTTCAATGGAGAAATTGAGACCTTAGCTTGAAACCCTAGGTGAATCCTTCTTCTTCTTCTTCAAGTTTTAGAGAGAGAATTATTTGATAGGAGGTTTTGATCTTCTTTTGTGATTTTGGAAGAATGAAGTAAATGGGTCTAATTTGGGGGTAAACAGACTTATATAAGGGTCCTAGACATAGGCAAAACGACATAGTATAGGAATTAATTAATTAGGAAAAGACCCAACTAACCCTGAAAAATAACTGCCAACAGCGACCTACGGCCACCCATCGACGGACCATGGACTGAACGACGGTCCATCCTGCACGGCGCTCGATGGTGGTCAGAAAGGTGAATAATGGCCATCGAACCACAGGGCCTAACCACAGATCTTGGTCTGACCTATGGTCCGTTGGTCAAGCCGTGGTTTTGAGCCTTCCAGACCTCCCTTAAGAAGGGCCATCCACGGACCACACCTACTGTCTTTGGTCCCATCCACCAGTCATTGGTGGCCCTCGTGGCTGGCACCTGTAGTTTTCCCAAAATTGATTGTCACGACCCGGGCCCACACCCCGGATGCGACACAGCGTACTTAACCCCGAAGTATCTCATACAAGCCTCATAGCATTCATAACATTTGATATATAGAAATAGTACGGAATTAATAACTTATTCAAAACCAAACTATTAAAACATCATTTAGAAATACTTGAAAACACAATGGAAGTCTACTAAAGTCTCACATGGCCATCTAAACGAAGTCTTGAAAACTAAAGTAGGGACACGGCCCTTTACAATTGAAAAGACTAGAATTGTCTATTACATGAAAAGGAAAGAAATTTCAAAAAGACACTTGTCCTCGATCTATGAGGACGTACCACTTTAGCCTTGGAGAAAATCTCAATCCAAGCACTTCAATCTAGATAGAAGCAATCACTTGCCGGAACCTACACTTGTAGTAAATATAAGAGAAATATGGGTTAGCACACAAAAATGTACTAAGTTTGATGACCATGCGAAAACATGCTTTAAAGGGACATTTTGGTTGGAAACCATGCATTATGCCACTTTTTATAAATATCATGAACAATAGTATAAGAGACATCAATTACAAGTATAATCATCATACAAGTCATAATATCACATTTGGACAATATCAACATGTAAACCATTACCTTCACCTTAGACCTTCACCTCAAGTAACCCTCATGCTATACCTTGTGCAATGTATGGATAGCATCCAATACCACCATCCACACTAAGGCATCACATTAAGGTCACCAAGAATGAACTTACCATTCATTCATTTTCACCTTTACACAATATCCTTACATAAGAGACATAACATTTCATAAGGCATGACAAGTGAAAATAACTCATAATATAACCCAAGTATAGCATGCATCATCACCTTAAGCATTTAAGAGTCAACATTCTCCAATAACTTCATTTAGAGGACTTTCATACAATAGTCATTAAGACTTAGAGAACTCACTATGACCCTCTCAAAGTCTACTCGTGCAATACATGGATGGCATTCCATACTACCACCCACAGTTCATAGAACTGCTCAAGAAACCATAATGCATATCTCACCTGATGGGAATAAGCGTTTAACCGACATACAGCATGTAAGCTATACATGGAATCCAGTGTCATATAACTCCATATCGTAAAAAGGTGGTCTACTTGCCTAAGGTAAGACCGGTAACTTTAGCTTAAGTGGATTCACTAGCTAGACCTATGTTGGCACATAGTTAAGATACAAGAAAGACGTTCATTGAAATCTGGCCTAACATAGGGAGAACTTTCATCTTACCTTATCCTTTCGGTGCCTAGCCTACATTTCCATAGAGTAGTTTCTTTTACATTACATTACACATGAAAGGGCCACCACCATTAGGTCTACCGCTTCAAGGTTCATCATTTCACACAAGAAAGGGCCATCACCATTAGGTCTACCATTTTAAGGTTTAACATCACATTGGGTCCTAGACTGATCATGAAGGGCTACCAACAATAGGTCTACCGGTTCAAGACATAACCTAGAATACCTCATTATTCATTCATTCAAGGCTACCAACATTAGGTCTACCAATTCAAGATATTAAGATATGAGTCAATATACATTCATTATACAAGAAAAGGATGCCTAAGCCTACCAATACAAGATATATAATAAATAGAAGACAACACTTCATATTCCATCATCATCATACATGAGTGTCAAATTGAGAACTTGCCTTTCAATACTAACACAAATACATTCAATTTAAGATCGCCTTAACTTCATTAGATTCTCATTCATATACTTAGTAAGTAAAATCTCATGACCTGAGTCTAGACCCCGGATGTGACACGACATACTCGACCCCGAAGGGGTCTCATACAAGCCTCTTAGTATTCATAACATTCGATAGATAGAAATCGTGCGGAATTTAAAACTTTTCTTTTATGAATCCAACAATCAAAAGACATTTATAAAGCAGCGGAATACTAAAGTCTCACATGGCCATCTTAGACAAAACTTTAAACAAGATAGGGTCACGACCCTTAACAATCGAATGTCTTAACAATAGTTTTAAAACATGAAAGAACTAGAAACATTAAAAGTCTTTGTCCTCGATCTATGAGGACATACCCAAAATGTCTTGGAGAACTCTAATCCAAGTTTCACTAGAGAGAATGCAATCACTTGCCGGAACCTACACTTGTAGCAAAAACATGAAGAAGAAGTACTAAGTATGATAGCCATGCAAAAACATGCTTAAAATGGACTTTTTTGTTTGAAGGTCATGCTTTTATGCCATTTGGTAAAACTTCATGAACATTGATAAAAGAGGCATAATATAAGTCACAACCAACATTCAAGTCATCTTTCACATTTGAACATATTCAACACATAAACATTTACCTTCATATTAAGCCTTCACCTCAAGTAACCCTCAAGCTATACCTTGCGCAATGCATGGGTAGTGTCCCATACCACCACCCACACTAAGGCACCACCTTAAGGTCACCAAAAGTGAACTTACAATTCATTCTCTCCACCTTTACACAATAAAGCATATAAGAGACATAAACATTACATGAGTCACATCATCACATTAGGACCAACATCTAAGACAACTCTAAGTCATACGTGTGCAATGTGCAAGTAGCATCCCATACTACTACTCACACTAAGTACTCCTTTGAAGTGACCATAGACAAGGCACTTTCATAAACAATAAGTCATGACAAAGAAGTAAATCATAATACAATCTAAGTATAGCATGCATCTTTACATTTAAGCATATAAGTCAACCTTCTTCATTAACTTCATTTAGGACACATTCATACATTAGCCATTAAGGCTTAGAGAACTCACTATGACCCTCTCAAACCCTACTCGTGCAATGCATGGATAACATCTCATACTACTACACACACTTTGTAGAACTCTTCAAGAAACCATAATGCATATCTCACATGATGGGAATAAGCATTTAACCAACATTGACCATGAGAGATAGATCATAAAATCCAGTGTCGTATGACCCTACCCATAAAGAGGTGGTCCACTTGCGTAAGGTTGACCGGTAACATTAGCTTTGGATAGAATTAACTGGCTAATATCTTATGCGGGCACATAGTTATGGGATAGAAAGATGTTCCTTGGAACTCTAACCTAACATTGGGAGAGATTCCATCTAACCATATCCACTCAGTGCTTAGCCTACATTCCCATAGATTATTTGATTCACATTATATTAGTGTACTAGGGAGGAATGTCATTGTCTTATCACCCAAGTTACATCATTACACAAGGAGGGAATGCTATAAGCCTATAAATCCATGGTACATTCAAGGATAGCTCTAGAGTCCTCATGAAAGGAATGCCATAAGCCTATCTATTCATGGTTCCTCATTACATGCAAATACTCATGAAAGGAATACCATAAGCCTATCCATTCATGGTACATTGACTCGTTAAGAAAACAATGCCATTAACCTATCGATTCTAGAGCCTTCATTACATTAGATCATTTATGAAAGGAATGCCTTAAGCTTATCGATTCATGTCCATCAAGTCAAGACATATTCATTACACATATATGAAAGGAATGCCATAGCCTATCGATTCATATTCATCAAGTCAAGAACCATTCATTATACAAGAAAAGGATAAATGAGCCTACCAATTATATATTCAACATTCACTAAAGAAATCCTTCACATTCTATCATCATCATTAATGAGTGTCTATTGAGAATATACTATCAACAATAACACAATTACTTTCTATACATGATCATCATTCTATCATTGAAATCACATGCATATACTTCACATCATCATCATACATAGTAATTAAACACCTCCACCTTTCAAGTGGATCAACATCTCTAACACAATTCTACTTCAACATGTAATTAGGTCATACTTGCCCTTTCAAGGCCATGATCACAAATCATCAACTCACCAAAAATTCACCATAATTAAGGCATAGATAATGATACAATTCAATAACCCAAAGAAATTTAAACAAATTCCATTCATAAGCTTTCATAATCATCAACCCACTTCATAAGGCACAATTTAGGAATTGAGAGAAATCATGGTTCATAGAGTATTTTTATCATAAATCATCAATTAAACACCAATACAATCATAATTTGTCATTAGAAACCATTCGAAAACGTTTGATGAAAGAACCCATGAGATTGAGTAAAACCCTAGGTTTTTCAAACTTTGAAATCACCTTTGAATTGGTTCCTTGAATGAAAAGTTAGACAAGGATCAAGACTACCATACCTTGCTATAGATTCCCCACAAAATTTGAGGAATAAACACCTTGGAATCCACCAACCCTAGCTTCAATGGCTTTCTTCTTCTTCTATGAGTTCATAGAGAGAATTTTTGAAAGGAAGAACCTCTTTTGGGTTTTAGAGAAATAAGGAGTTAATGACTTATTTTAGGACTTAAAACTATATATACTAGTGATATAAACCATTTAAAAGCAACCCCACTTAATAATTACATAAAAGGAAATTACTTAAAACTCCCTAGTTGGGGCAACCCCGTCAGGGACCACACCCACTTTAACGGGTCGTGAGGGGCACCACGGCTCGTGGTGGTGCCCGTGATCTCCTAGGCAGGTGCCTCCCGACCTTTCCAACCCTCAAGGGCCTAAGGCAAGAGCACGGAAGCTCCCATGATCCGTGGTCAAGACCACAAGTCGTGGTGATGCTTGTGATCATGGAGGTAGTAGCTAGGCAAAGTTGCCTTGCCTCCCATGTGCCTAAGTGAGCTTCACGCCCATTTTGATGGACTGTCTAGGGCACCATGGCTTGTGGTGGTGCCCGTGGTCTTTGAGGCAGTAGCCTCTTCAACAAGACACAATCCTCATCAAGCTAAGGCGACCTCACGAGCCTTCCCACGGCCCGTGGTCATGACCACGGGTCATGACCACGGGTCATGAAGTGGCTCGTGAAGGGAAGCCTTGGCTTGGCTCCTTTTTAGGGCTTAGTACCTAGCCAACCACGGGTGGCACCACGACTCGTGGTGACCACCACGGGTGGCACCACGGGTCGTGAAGACCCTCGTCGTCTAGGGAGGAAGTAGCTAGGCTAAGTTTTAGGTAGCCTAGGTTCCCAAACCATGGCCTACACCCAAAACCCTTATCCCTTGCCCTTAACTCTCGACGTTAACCCCCACATTTAGGCTCTAGTTTAACCTATCATTTTCCAAGTCGTTACAATATCCCCCACTTAGGAACATTCGTCTTCCAATGATACTTTAAACACTTAAAGGGAAAAATTACTCAAGACTAGCAGCCCATCATGCATGACACATAAATATAAATGCATAATCATAGGAGGAAACATCACCCCCACATCAATAAGCTCAATGCATTTCAAGAAAGTAGGAACTAATTCTACAAACTCATTATGCACAATAACATCAACATTTCTCATTTCGTTGGAGGAACTTCCTTATCCAAATCACATCGTGCTCATCATAACATCATTAGGCAATCATGCAACTCTTTCAAAAACACATTTAAGCATGTTCAACAAGTCAACTCATGAAACATTTAGGCAACTAATTATAGATGCATGCTAACATGAGGAACATAATCATGAAAACTCATTTTCTCAAATGAACATAATTTCATCAAAACATGCATAACATAACAAGATCATGGAAACATATAATCACACATGACTCCAAAACATGACACAAGCTACAAGGAACTCTTGGTCTCTAGCTTGAATAGGAATACAAGGAAAGTCATAAGGATATCAAAACTCTCAACAACCTTACTATTCAACATACCATCACCCACTTAGGAGAAAACCCCACTAAGGCTAACATGAAAATAACATAAGGACCTCATCACAACAACAAGGAACTATAACTTACTGGTTCCTTCATCCGGATTATATCATTTATCCTTGTTATCTTAAAGAGCATAAAAATGGTTTTTCTTTGGAGCATTGGGATTCGAGCCATCATAAGAAGCTTTTTTGGCCTCCCTTCCTCTAGCCGTAAGAGTAGGATAATTTCACACTTGGTGATCACGCTTTCCACAACCATAGCACCCACTAGTACCGGCTAGGCACTTCCCATGATGCCTCTTCCCAAAAGTGGTGCAAAGATCTTTAGAAAATTGAGATCCATCACTCTTCTCTTGGTTAACCTTAGGAGCACTTGAAGAATCTTGGTTTGGAGCTCTCTTCTGCAACCTAGGTTGACCTTGCTCATCGAATCTACCCCTCCTCAACTCCCTATTCTTCCTCTTAAGTTTGGACTCCTTAATAGATTGAGTATACACCATAGGCCTAGAAATATTCATAGCATCATAGAGCATCGTCGTACCACATTCTTCCTTAACTAGGTCAGATATACCCATCACATACCTACTCATCTCATCCCTAGGGTTAGACACCAAGGATGGAGCATACTTAGACAAGAGAGTAAATTTTAAGGCGTACTCTTCCACACTCATGTTACCTTGCTTAAGATTGATAAACTCCTCAACCTTACACTCCCTCTTCTCACGAGAAAAGTACCTACCTAGGAATGCTCCCTTAAACTCCTCCCATTCTATAGGACCCGCATCTAAAGGCCTATTGCTTTTCCATTGAGTGAACCACACTTGGGAAACCTCTTTCAATTGACAGGAGGCGAACTCTGCATTCTCCCAAGAAGTTAGCCCCATAGCATTGACTATCTTATATACTTCATCCAACAATTCTTGGGGATTATCTCCCGCTCTAGAACCAAGAAATATCAGAGGATTCATCCTCACAAAGTCTCTCAACCTTGAGGCCATGCTACTCTCATTAGCATTCACCGTAGGCCCCACATCCTGATTAACTTGAGTCGTCATGGCTTGGGCTAGGTTTAGAAAAGCTGACCTAATCTCTTTATTGGTCATGTCCAGGGGATCCACCTGAACTTCATTCTCTTGAGGCACTTGGTCACTTTGAGGACCTTGGGGAAGAAATCCATCATCCACATTCTTCTCTTCCACTCTCCTTGCGGGCGTCCTTCTAGTATTCTGTAACCCTACGGAAAATGATAGATTGAACTAGAGCCTTAACGTAAGGATAAGCGTCTTCCAATGTGAGTTATAGGGGTCAAGGCCATGAGGCAAGTGCCATGGCAAAGGGGACAAGCCAAGGCCAAAAGGCCAAGGCTGCCCCTAGCCATTACCTACTTCCTGAACCTTCATGAGAAGGACCACGAGTCGTGATACTCACCACGGCTCGTGAAGGTGGGTGTAGTATTGCCTTAGCCATGAAAGTTTGGCTACCAAACTCCCTAGCTACTGCCTCAAATACATGGCCATCACCATGGTCCGTGGTCTTGACCACGACCAAGGGAGGCTCTCGTGAAGTTACCTCAAGCAAATATCCAAATGTCCCCAAATGGAAAAGTCGCTACCTCAACTCCACGGCATGATCACGTGCCATGGTCCACTTCATGAGTCGTGAACAGGCCCGTGGAGATGACTTGGGCAATTGAACTTTTACACAAAAATGGAGGCCACTGCCTCACCTCCATAGGCAGGACCACGAGTCGTAGTCCTTACCACGGCTCGTGAAGGTGGCCTTGGTGCCTGGGCGTGAGTTTTAAATAAGGGTTAAACAAGTCTTTTCCTATTTTAGTCAAATTAAGTGGGGGTGTTTTGGGTATTTTAGGGGGTGGTTTATATATTGTTTTCAAGTCAATTTCACCCATTTTCAAATCATAAACTCAAACACCCAAAATATTTCCCCAAAATCCTTTCCTCTCAATATTTCTCTCTCTAGAAGTTCCTCCATTGAAGAATACCAAGAACTTGAAGGTTATGTCTCAAGAATCAATCTTCTCAACTCCAATTAGTGGGAAAAGCTTCAATTAAGGTATGGAAACCTTGATTCATGGAACACTTTTTTTCCATGAAGGCCTTCAAACTCTAATTTCAAAATTGGTATATTGTTCAAAAACTAGGGTTTCTATTCTAGCCATGGGTTCTTCCTAAAAACGATTTTATTATGTTAATTGCATTATATTATGGATGATTTGATGTTTAATGGTTATTGTTATTGTAAATTTCCCCATGAACCCATGTGTTACCCCATGACCCCAATTTCATAAATTGTGATGGGTTTATTGATGCAAGGTGAAGACTATGAATTGTATCTATGTTGAGGTTGTTATTGAATCTTGTTTTATTCATGCTGAAAGTAGTATTTTCTAAGTGTGATTGTGAGACTTGGTTCATAACCCTTTAAGGGGGTAAATTGTGAAGGTTTGTTCATGAATGATGGAAGTTGTATGTGAACTTATAATTCACTTGGAAGGTAAAGATCTTATCACCATTGTGTAAATTGAGGTATTATGGAAAGGTCAATTCTCCCCTTATCCTACACACATATTCATGAATGACTTGTCTAGGATGGTGATAACATTGTTATTTGATTGAAAGGCTATTTCTAATGAAAACACTATGATTGTAATGTGAAAGTTCTACTCACATGTTAATGTTGATTCTAAGATTGAAAGTACATTCTCACCATTAATGAATCTATGAGATACTATGATGAATTGTATTGTATGAAGGGTAGAGCACTCCTTCACACATGTAAATGCAATTGAAGACTAATTATGTATAATTTGGAAAATAATGCTTAGCACCGAGTGGAGATGGACAATGAGGTAAAGGCCTTTCTGCCAATTCAATAGGTTGGGTCATCCAAGTGAACTCATGAGATGGAAACCCCTCCGCCAATCCATTAGGGCGGGTTTCTAGAAGCAATCTCCCTATCCCATAACTATGTGTCAACATAGGACTTTAACTAGTAAAACCACCTTAAGGCTAAACATGTTAGTTCTACCTTAGGCAAGTAGGACACCTTCTTTCGGTGTGGGGTTACACGACACTGGATTCCATGTAGCTCACATGGTCTATGTTGGTTATGGTTATTCTTCCCTATATGACAAGATAATGAATGAGACATGAACTAAACTATGATTTCTTGGTGAGTTTACTTAGTAGGAGTGGGGTTATGGGACTTCACATCCACATTGCACAAGTAGACTTAGTAGGATGTTATGGGATGGTTCTTCTATGTTATGATGAGATATGAATGTATGCATGTATGTTTAATGAATAGTTGATATGAATGACTTTCCTTATGCTAAAGTAATGTACATGACTAGTTCCTTGTTGATGACTATTGATTATGATGAGGTCCAAAGGTGATATGTATGAACAAGGTAGCTTCAAAGGAGTACTTGGTATGGTTGGTATTATGGGATGCCAACCATACATTGCACAAGAGTTCCTTAGGGGTTTCTAAGGTGTTGATGTTACTATGTTATGAATATAAATGTGATTAGGACTTGTCTTTGAGATTGAAAATGCATGTTGGTTTCCAAACTTCATAAATGTATTCTTTTCAATTAAAATGTCATTTTTATCATATTTCAAGGATTTTATGCATGTTTCCATACTTAGTACAATTTTGTGCTAACCCCTTCTGCCTTCTACATCTTAATGAGTGTAGGTTCCGGCTAGGTAACTTTCACTCTCCTTTTGAAGAAGACTTGGATTGTTTATCTCCAAGTTATGGTGAGTCCTCAAGTTCGAGGATGGGATTTCCTATTTCTTAATTCATTTTGTATCTCGTATATTGAGACTTTTGTTGATGTAAAGGGCTAAGTCCCAAAACTTTGTATCCTTACGTTTTAGATGGTATATGAGACCAAGTTTAGATTTCCTATGATTATCTTTTATGAAAAGTGAAGTTAAACTTCTATTGTAAAAGTTTTAAATTTTCCCGTATTATTTTATATGTCTTATGTAATGATGATGCTAGAGGCTTGTATAAGACCCCTTCGGGGTCAAATACGCCATGTCGCATTCGCGGTCTAGACTCAGGTCATGACAAGTTGGTATCAGAACATAAGGTTTTGGGAATAAATATAGGTTGATATCTCATTAACCAGTCTAGTAGAGTCTTGTTCATGAGTGTGAAGCGCGCCACACTTATGAATGAGAGGCAACAAGATGTTTAGGAACTTTCTCTTTTTCCATTAGTCTTTAGTCGTGCTTGGAGTCCTAACTCTATGAAGTCCTTTCTCCTAACCCTTTTCTTGTGATTATAGGCAATGAAAACAAGAAGGGCTAATGCAAGAAGGGCACAAGAGGAGAATGTGAATGAGGAGGTTCCCCCTCAAGCTCCTAATGATGAAGGGGTCATGACTAAAGTGGAGATAAGGGTGGCTTTTAAAACTTTGACCCAAATCATAACGGTTCAAACTCAAGCCGTCACCACTGAAACCCAAGAAATAACTGCCCAAGCTAACTGAGAAGTTGGGCCCTGGGCAAATTTGAATGTGAGTACCGTGGCCTCAAGGTTGTGAGATTTTACTAGAATGAACCCTCCTATCTTCTTGGGTTCCAAGATAAATGAAGACCCGCAAGAGTTTTTGGAGGAGGTCTACAAGATAGTGGAGGCTATGGGGGTCACTTCTATTGAGAAAGCCGAGTTGGCCGCGTATCAATTGAAAGATGTGGCCCAAGTATGGTACACACAATGGAAGGATCATAGTCCTTTAAGGGTGGGTCCCATAAATTGGGAAGTATTCAAGAAGGCCTTCCTTGATAGGTTTTTCCCCCGTGAGAAGAGGGAAGCCAAAGTTGAGGAGTTTATCATCCTTTGCCAAGGAGGTATGAGTGTCCAAGAATACTCTTTGAAATTCACTAAGTTTTCCAAATATGCCCCATCTTTGTTTTCCAACCCAAGGGATGAAATGAGTCGCTTTGTCACCGGTGTGTCCGATGCTATTGAAGAAGAGTGTCGTGCGTCAATGCTCCATGACAACATGGATATCTCAAGGTTCATGGTTTATGCTCAACAAGTTGAGGAGACAAGGCTAAGAAAGAAGAGTAGAGAGATGAAGAGGGAAGGGTCCGATGATGGAAATTCTTCTAAGAACAAGTTCGAAGGTCAAAGTGGACCAAGGTTTAAGAAGAGGTTCTCCAATCAAAGTTCCTCCAATGCTCCAAAGCCCAACAAATATAGGGTGTCAAACCCTAAGCTTCAAGGAGGCAATAGGGGTGGATCTTCCATGGAGAGGCCTACATGTGCCAAGTATGGTAAGAAGCATGAGTGCAAATGTCTTTCCGATATAGGTGTATGCTATGGATATGGAAAAAGTGGACATCAATTGAAAGATTGTCCAACTCGTGCGGCCAAGGGAAGAGAGGGTAATCAAGCTCCTCTAAGTGGTTCCAATTCCGATGCTCCCAAGAAGAACCGCTTCTATGCTCTCCAATCCAGAAGTGATCAAGAGGGTTCTCCAGACGTAGTTACCGATATATTGCAAGTATTTTCAATTGATGTTTAGGCATTATTAGACCCCGGTTTCACTTTATCTTTTGTTACTCCATTTGTGGCTATGAAATTTGATGTACTCCTCGATGTCTTAAAAGAACCCTTTTCAGTTTCTACCCCGGTGGGTGACTCCGTTGTAGCTAAAATAGTATATAGGAGTTGTCCCAATTCATTGTCTCATAAAGTCACATTGGTTGACTTGGTAAAATTAGATATGTTGGACTTTGATGTTATCTTGGGGATGGATTGTCTTCATGTTTGTTTTGCTTCCATTGATTGTAGAATTCGGGTAGTAAAGTTTCAATTTCCAAATGAACCCATTTTAGAATGGAAAGGGGGATATTCTATCCCTAGAGGTCATTTCATTTCATGTCTAAAAGCTTCAAAAATTATCTCAAAGGGGTGTATGTATCACATTGTTAGGATCATGGACATTGAGTCCGAGACTGCTTCTTTGGAGTTGGTCCCCGTAGTGAGAGAGTATCCAAAAGTCTTCCCCGATGACTTGCCTGGTATTCCTCCCGAACAGGAAATAGACTTTGGCATTGATCTTATGCCCGATACAAAACCCATATCCATTCCCCCTTATCGGTGGCTCCGGCCGAATTGAAGGAATTGAAGGCACAACTCAAGGATTTACTAGATAAGGGTTTTATTCAACCAACCATATATCCATGGGGTGCTCCGGTATTATTTGTGAAAAAGAAAGATGGGTCTCTTAGGATGTGTATTGATTACCGTCAATTGAACAAGGTCACTATAAAGAATTAGTACCCACTTCCTAGGATTGATGATTTGTTTGATCAAATCCAAGGGTAATAGGGTGTGATATTCCCAAGATGGCCTTTAGGACTCGGTACAGTCACTACGGATTTGGGGTTATGTCTTTTGGGTTAACAAATGCCCTGGCGGCATTCATGGATCTAATGAATAGGGTGTTTAAACAATATCTTGATTCGTTTGTGATTATCTTTATTGATGACATATTGATCTATTCAAGGAGTGAAGGTGAACATAAGGACCATTTGAGGATGGTATTGCAAATCTTTAAGGACCACCGATTGTATGCTAAATTTAGTGAGTGTGAGTTTTGGCTAAAGGTCGGTTTATTTCCTTGGGCATACTCTGTCGGGCATGGGAATAGAGGTTGATCCTAAGAAGACGAATGTGGTCAAGAGTTGGCCTAGACCCCTAAGTCCCACCGATATTAGAAGCTTTTTGGGTTTGACCGGGTATTATAGGAGATTTGTTGAGGGCTTATCATCTATCGCTTCTCCATTAACGGCCTTGACCCAAAAGAAGTCCAAATTTGAGTGGTCGGAGGCTTGTGAGAAGAGCTTTGAAGAATTGAAGGATAGACTCACCTCCAGTTCGGTGTTGACCTTACCGGAGGGTACCGATGGATTCGTAGTTTAGTGTGATGCTTCAAGAGTAGGATTGGGGTGTGTTCTCATGCAACACGGTAAGGTGATTGCCTATGCTTCGAGCCAACTGAAGATCCATGAGAAGAATTACCCGACTAATGACCTCGAACTAGCGGCAGAGGTGTTTGCTTTGAAAATATGGAGACAGTATCTCTTGGGGTACATGTAGATATGTTTACCGACCACAAGAGTCTTCAATATGTGTTTAGCCAAAAAAAAATTGAATCTCTGACAAAGGAGGTGGTTAGAGCTTTTGAAAGATTATGACATGAGTGTCCGATACCACTCCGGAAAAGTTAATGTGGTTGCGGATGCCCTAAGTAGATTGTCCATGGGCACTGTGGCTAATGTAGAAGATGAGAAGAAGGAATTGGTTTGTGATGTGCATAGGTTGGCCCGGTTAGGTGACCAACTAGTGGATTCCATTTTTTGTTGATGTGAACTTCAAGCAACCTTGATCCTATTTTGATGGAATTGAAAGAATCGGTTCTCAACAAGTCCGTTGAGGTTTTCTCCCAAGGGGGACATGGGGTGCTTAGGTACCAAGGTAGGTTGTGTGTTCCGGATGTTGATAGGTTCAGGGAGAAAATTCTAGAAGAGGCTCATGGTTCACAATATTCTATTTATTCGGGAGCCACCAAGATGTACCGTGACCTACGGGAAGTCTATTCGTGGAATGGTATGAAAAAAGATATAGCGGGTTTTGTGGCCAAATGTCCAAATTGCCAACAAGTCAAGGCCGAACACTTAAAACCGAGAGGTTTGCTCCAAGATATAAATATTCCCACTTGGAAGTGGGAGGAGGTGAATATGGATTTTGTTGTAGGTTTGCCTCGTACTCGGAGGCAACATGATTCTATTTGGGTCATTGTTGATAGGATGACTAAATCAGCCCATTTCATTCCCATCAAGGTTACCTTTTCGGTGGAAGATTATGTTAAGTTGTATATCAAGGAGGTGTGAAGTTGCATGGGTTTCCTTTGTCCATCATATCGGACTGGGGTGCTCAATTTACTTCACATTTTTGGAAGGCTTTTCAACAAGGACTTAGTACAAATGTTAAACTTAGTACCGCTTTCCACCCTCAAACGGATGGTCAAGCCGAATGCACCATTCAAACCTTAGAGCACATGTTGAGGGAGTGTGTGATTGAATTCAAGGGTAATTGGGACGATTACCTTCCCTTGATAGAATTTGCCTACAACAATAGCTACCACTCAAGCATTGTCATGGCTCTGTTTGAAGCACTATATGGTAGGAGGTGTAGATCTCCGATGGGTTGGTTTGAAGTAGGTGAGTTTGATCTAATTGGTCTCGAACTAGTCTATGATGCCATTGAAAAAGTTCGAATCAATAGAAAGAGGTTGAAGACAGCCCAAAGTCGGCAAAAGTCCTATGCCGACAATAGAAAAAGGGATCTTGAATTTGAGTTTTGTGATTGGGTCTACTTGAAAATCTCACCTATGAAAGGTGTGATGAGGTTTGCCAAGAAGGGGAAACTTAGTCCCCGGTATGTAGGCCCATATCAAATCTTTAAACGTGTTGGGAAAGTTGCATATGAATTGGACTTGCCAAGTGACTTGGCTCCGGTTCACCCGGTGTTTCATGTTTCCATGCTTAAGAAGTGCATTGGTGATCCGGTATCACTTTAGTATGCTAATTGCATATTTGACTTCATGAGGTGAAATAAAGAACATGTTTTGCTATACTTGTGATGATATGGCTTAATGGCTCTTTATTGATTGTGTTGAGCTTGTTTGAGTTGGAGAAGGTAGTTCCTCCTAAAATGATATGAAATGATGAAGTTTTGTGCATGTTGGGTTGTGGATGAAGTTCCTACTTCCTTCTAATTGCATTGTTTATGTCTTCAGATAGAGTTGATGTTTCCTCCTATGAATTGTGATTTGTTTTGATGTTGCATATTTGTTGGGCTGCTAGTCTTGATTCTTTACTTCCGTAGGGTGTCTAGATCACCATTCAAGGACGAATGTTCCTAAGGGGGAGATAATGTAACACTCCGGAAAATGATAAGTTGAACTAGAGCCTAAACGTAAGGATGAACGTCTTGAAATGTGAGTTATAGGGGTCAAGGCCATGAGGCAAGTGCCATGGCCAAGGGGCCAAGATAAAAGCCAAAAGGCCAAGGCTGCCCCTAGCCATAAGCTACTGCCTCAACCTTCACGAGAAGGACCACGAATCGTGGTCCTCACTATGGCTCGTGAAGGTGGGCGTAGTCTTGCCTTGGCCATGAAAGTTTGGCCACCAAACTCCCTAGCTATTGCCTCAACTTCACGGCCATCACCATGATCCGTGGTCTTAACCACGACCAAGGGAGGCTCTCGTGAAGTTGCCTTAGGCAAATAGCCAAATGTCCCCAAATGGAAAAGTCAGTGCCTCAACTCCACGGGGATGACCACGTGTCGTGGTTCACTTCACGAGTCGTGAAAAGGCCCGTGGAAATGACTTGGGCGATTTTACAAAAAAATGGAGGCCACTGCCTCACCTTCACGGGCAGGACCACGGGTCGGGGTCCTTACCACGGCTCGTGAAGGTGGCCTTGGTGCCTGGGCATGAGTTTTAAATAAGGTTTAAACAAGTCTTTTCCTATTTTAGTCTAATTAAGTGGGGGGAGTTTTGGGTATTTTAAGGGGTGGTTTATATATTTTTTTAAAGTCAATTTCATCCATTTTCAAGTCATAAACTCAAACACCCAAAATATTTCCCCAAAATCCTCTCCTCTCAATATTTCTCTCTCTAGAAGTTCCTCCATTGAAGAACACCAAGAACTTGAAGGTTAGGGCTCAAGAATCAATCTTCTCAACTCCAATTCGTGGGCAAAGCTTCAATTAAGGTATGGGAACCTTGATTCATCGAACACTTTTCTCCATGAAGCTTTTCACACTCTAATTTTGAAATTGGTATATTGTTCAAAAACTAGGGTTTCTATTCTAGCCATGAGTTCTTCCTAAAAATGATTTTATTATGCTAATTATATTATATTATGGATGATTTGATGTTTAATGGTGATTTTTATTGTAAATTTCCCCATGAACCCATGTGTTACCTCATGACCCCAATTTCATGAATTGTGATGGGTTTATTGATGTAAGGTGAAGACTATGAATTGTATCTATGTTGAGGTTGTTATTGAATCTTCTTTTATTTATGCTTAAAGTAGTATTTTCTAAGTGTGATTGTGAGACTTGGTTCATGACCCTTGAAGGGGGTAAATTGTGAAGGTTTGTTCATGAATGATGGAAGTTGTATGTGAACCTATAATATTCACTTGAAAGGTAAAGATCTTATCACCATTGTGTAAATTGAGGTATTATGGAATGGTCAATTCTTCCATTACCCTATACACATATTCATGTCTGACTTGTCTAGGATGGTCATAAAATTGTTGTTTGATTGAAAGTCTATTTCTAATGAAAACACTATGAATGTAATGTGAAATTTCTACTCACATGTTAATGTTGATTCTAAGGTTGAAAGGACATTTTCACCCTTTAATGAATCTATGAGCTATTATGATGAATTGTATTGAATGAAGGGTAGAGCAATCCTTCACACATGTAAATGCAATTTACGACTAATTATGTCTAATTTGGGAAATAATGCTTAGCACCGACTGGAAATGGACAATGAGGTAAGGCACCTTCCACCAATGCAATAGGTTGGGTCATCCAAGTGAACTCATAAGATGGAAACCTCTCCTCCAATCCATTAGGGCGGGTTTCTAGAAGCAATCTCCCTATCCCATAAATATGTGCTAACATAGGACTTTAGCTAGTGGATCCACCTTAAGGCTAAACATGTTAGTTCTACCTTAGGCAAGTAGGACACTTTCATTCGGTGTGGGGTTACACGACACCGGATTCCATGTAGCTCACATGGTCTATGTCGGTTATGGCTATTCTTCCCTATATGACAAGATAATTAATGAGACATTAATTAAACTATGACTTCTGGTGAGTTTACTTAGTAGGAGTGGGGTTATGGGACTTTACTTCCACATTGCACAGGTAGACTTAGTAGGATGTTATGGGATGGTTCTTCTATGTTATGATGAGATATGAATGTAAGCGTGTATGTTGAATGGATAGTTGATATGAATGACTTTTCTTATGTTGAAGTAATGTACATGACTAGTTCCTTGTTGATGACTATTGATTATGGTGAGGTCCAAAGGTGATATGTATGACCAAGGTAGCTTCAAAGGAGTAATTGGTATGGTTGGTATTATGGGATGCCAACCATACATTGCACAAGTGTTCCTTAGGGGTTGGTAAGGTGTTGATGTTACTATGTTATGAATATAAATTTGATTATGACTTGTTTTTGAGATTGAAAATGGATGTTGGTTTTCAAACTTTATAAATGCAATCTTTTCAATTAAAAAGTCCTTTTTATCATATTTCAAGGATTTTATGCATGTTTCTATATTTAGTACAATTTTGTGCTAACCCCTTCTTCCTTCTACATCTTAATGAGTGTAGGTTCCGGCTAGGTGACTTTCACTCTACTTTTGAAGAAGACTTGGATTGTTTATCTCCAAGTTGTGGTGAGTCCTCAAGTTTGAGGACGGGATTTCCTATTTCTTAATTCATTTTGTATCTCGTATATTGAGACTTTTGTTGATGTAAAGGGTTAAATCCCAAAACTTTGTATTCCTATGTTTTACATAGTGTATAAGACAATCTAGATTTCCTATGATTTTCTTTTATGAAAAGTGAAGTTGAACTTCTATTGTAAATGTTTTAAATTTTTCCGCATTATTTTCTATGTCTTATGTAATGATGATGCTAGAGGCTTGTATGAGACCCCTTCGAGGTCAAATACATTGTGTTGCATCTGGGGTCTAGACTCGGGTCGTGACATATTCATATCCTATAAGCACAAGAGAAGGATTAGGAAATGAACATCTATAGAGCTAAACTCTAAGGCACCACTTCAAGAATAATGAAAGAAGTATAACTTTCTAACATCCTATAGCCTCTCGCTCATAGATGTGTCACGACTCACACTGATGAACAAGACTCTACTAGATGTGGCTTGTGAGACATCAACCCTAAAACCCATTCCCAAAATCTTGTGCTCTAATACAAGTTTATCACGACCCGAGTCTAAACCCCAGATGCGACACGGCGTACTCAACCCCGAAGTGGTCTCATACAAGCCTCTTAGTATTCATAACATTCGATATATAGAAATAGTGCGGAATTTAAAACTTTTCTTTTATAAATCCAACAATCAAAAGACATTTATAAAGCAGTGGAATACTAAAGTCTCACATGGCCATCTTAGACAAAACTTTAAACAAGATAGGGTCACGGCCCTTCACAATCGAATGTCTTAGCAATAGTCTTAATACATGAAAGAACTAGAAACATTAAAAGTCCATGTCCTCGATCTATGAGGACATACCCATAATGTATTGGATAACTCTAATCCAAGCTTCACTAGAGAGAATGCAATCACTTGCCAGAACCTACACTTGTAGTAAAAACATGAAGAAAAATGGGTTAGCACAATTAAGTACTAAGTATGATAGCAATGCAAAAACATGCTTAAAACTGACATTTTGGTTTGAAGGTCATGCTTTTATGCCATTTGGTAAAACTTTATGAACATTGATAAAAGAGGCATAATATAAGTCACAACCAACATTCAATTCATATTTTACATTTGAAGATATTCAACACATAAAAATTTGCCTTCATATTAAGCCTTCACCTTAAGTAACCCTCAAGCTATACCTTGTGCAATGAATGGGTAGCGTCCCATACCACCACCCTCACTAAGGCACCACCTTAAGGTCACCAAGAGTGAACTTGTAATTCATTCTCTCCACCTTTACACAATAAAGCATATAAGAGGCATAAACATCACATGAGTCACATCATCACATTAGGACCAACATCTAAGACAACTCTAAGTCATACTTGTGCAATGTGCAAGTAGCATCCCATACTACTACTCACACTAAGTACTCCTTTGAAGTGACCATAGACAAGGCACATTCATAAACAATAAGTCATGACAAGAAAGTAACTCATAATACAATCTAAGTATAGCATGCATCTTTACATTTCAGCATATAAGTCAACCTTCTTCATTAACTTCATTTAAGACACATTCATACATTAGCCATTAAGGCTTAGAGAACTCACTATGACCCTGTCAAAGTCTACTTGTGCAATGCATGGATAGCATCCCACACTACTACCCACACTTTGTAGAACTCCTCAAGAAACCATAATGCATATCTCACATGATGGGAATAGGCGTTTAACCAACATAGACTACGAGAACTAGATCATGGAATCGGGTGTCGTATGGCCCCACACCGTAAAGAGGTGGTCTACTTGCCTAAGGTAGACTGTTAACATTAGATTTGGATAGAATCCACTAGCTAATATCCTATGTGGGCACATAGTTATGGGATAGGAAGACGTTCCTTGGAACTCTAACCTAACATTGGGAGAGTTTCCATCTAACCATATCCACTAGGTGCTTAGCCTACATTCCTATAGATTATTTGATTCACATTACATTAGTGTACTAGGGATGAATGTCACTGGCCTATCAACCCAAGTTACATCATTACACAAGGAGGGAATGCTATAAGCCTATCGATCCATGGTACATTCAAGGATAGCTCTAGAGTCATCATGAAAGGAATGCCATAAGCCTATCAATTATTGTTCCTCATTACATGCTAATACTCATGAAAGGAATACTATAAGCCTATCGATTCATGGCACATTTACTCATTAAGAAAGGAATGTCATTAACCTATCGATTCTAGAGTCTTCATTACATTAGATCATTTATGAAAGGAATGACTTAAGCCTATGGATTCATGTCCATCAAGTAAAGACACATTCATTACGCATATATGAAAGGAATGCCATAGCCTATCGATTCATATTCTTCATTTCAAGACCCATTCATTATACAAGAAAAGGATGCATGAGCGTCCAATTCTAGATTCAACATTCACTATAGAAATCCTTCATATTCTATAATCATCATTCATGAGTGTCAATTGAGAATATACTATCAACAATAACACAATAACATTCTATACATGATCATCATTCTATTATTGAAATCACATGCATATCATTTACATCATAATCATACATAGCAATTAAACACCTCCAACTTTCAAGTGGATCAACATGTCTCACACAATTCTACTTCAACATGTAATTAGGTCATACTTGCCCTTTCAAGGCCATGATCACAAATCATCAACTCACCAAGAATTCACCATAATTAAGGCATAGATAATGATACAACTCAATAACCCAAAGCAATTTAGACAAATTCCATTCATAAGCATTCATAATCAACAAACCCACTTCATAAGGCACAATTTAGGAATTAAGAGAAATCATGGGTTCATAGAGTATTTTCATCATAAATCATCAATTAAACACCAATACAATCATTATTTGTCATTAGAAACCATTTGAAAAGGTTTGATGAGAGAACCCATGAGATTGAGTAAAACCCTAGGTTTTTCATACTTTGGAATCACATTTGAATTGGCTCCTTGAATGAAAAGTTAGACAAAGATCAAGACTACCATACCTTTCTATAGATTCCCCACAAAATTTGAGGAAGAAACACCTTGGAATCCACCAACCCTAGCTTCAATGGCTTTCTTCTTCTTCCTTGAGTTTAGAGAAAAAAGTTTTGAAAGGAAGAACTTCTTTTAGGTTTTAGAGAAATAAGGAGTTAATGACTTATTTTAGGACTTAAAAACTATATATACTAGTGATATAAACCATTTCAAATCAACCCCACTTAATAATTAAATAAAAGGAAATTACGTAAAACTCCCTAGTTGGGGCAACCCCGTCAGGGACCATGCCCACTTTGACGGGTCGTGAAGGGCACCACGGCTCGTGGTGGTGCCCGTGGTACCTTAGGTAGTGTGCCTCCCGACCTTTCCAAGACCTCAAGGTCCTAAGGCAAGACCACGGAAGCTCCCACGATCCGTGGTCAAGAACACGAGTCATGGTGATGCTTGTGATCATGGAGGCAGTAGCTATGCAAAGTTTCCTTGCTTCCCTTAAGCCTAAGTAAGCTTCACTCCTATTTTGACGTACCGTCTAGGGTACCACAGCTCGTGGTGGTGCTTGTGGTCTTTGAGGGAGTCGCCTCTTCAACAAGACACAACCCTCATCAAGTTAAGGCAACCCAGGAGCCTTCCCATGGCCCGTGGTCATGACTATGAGTCGTGAAGGGAAGCCTTGGCTTGGAACCTTTCTAGGGCTTACTGCCTAGCCAACCACGGGTGGCACCACAGCTCGTGGTGACCACCACGAGTCGTGAAGACCCTCGTGGTCTAGGGAGGTAGTAGCTAGGCTAAGTTTTAGGTAGCCTAGGTTCCCAAACCATGGCCTACACCCAAAACCCTTAGCCCTTGCCCTTAACTCTCGACGTTAACCCCCACATTTAGGCTCTAGTTTAACCTATCATTTTACGAGTCGTTATATAAACACCTCCACCTTTCAAGTGGATCAACAGTCAAGCAGATTCTACTTCAACATATAATTTAGTCATAACTTGCCATCAAGGACATGAATCTCAAATCATCAACACACAAACAATTTACCATAATTAAGGCATAGATAATGATACAATTCATTAACCTAAAGCAATTTAGACATATTTCAATCATAAGCTTTCATAATCAACAAACCCATTCATAAAGGCACAATTTAGGAATTGAGAGAAATCATGGGTTCATAGAGTGTTTTCATCATAAATAATCAATTAAACACCAATATAATCATAATATGACATTAGTAACCATTTGAAATTGTTTGAAGAAGGATCCCATGAGATTGAGTAAAACCCTACGTTTTTCATGAACTTGAAAACTTTGAAAATTTACTTTGAATGGACTGTAGGGGTGAAAGCTACCCCTAGATGAAGGATAACCATACCTTGCTTAAGATTCTCCAAGAAATTTGATGAAGAAATGCCTTGAATCCAAACCCTAGCTCCCACTTCTTCTTCTTCCTTGAGTTAGAGAGAGAAATATTTAGAGAGGAAGAACTTTGTGGTTTTGATTTGGGTGTTTTTAATAATGGGGTAAAATAGGTGTTAAAAGACTTAAAATTATATATATATATATAACTGTTTAAAACGACCCCACAACTTTACAACTTAAATACGAATTTATCAAAAAGGACTTCACTTGGCAGCCCAGTCCAGGCACAACGGCCACTTGGATGGTCTGTGAAGGGGACCACGGCCCGTGGTGGCCCCCGTGGTCCTCTAGGCAGTAGCTCCATTTCACATGCCAAGCCTTCATAAGGCCAAGGCATGATCACGGATCCTCCCACGATCCGTGATCAACACCACGAGTCGTGGTGGAGGTTATGGTCTAGCCTTGGACTCATGGATGCAAGGCCTTGGACCATTGACATCAAGTCACCTCCACGTTCCTCTTCACGCCTCGTCAAGGGCACCACGGCCTGTGGTGGTTCCCGTGGTCTCTTGACCAGTAGCTCCTCAACATTACAACATCCCTACCAAACTAACGCATTCCCACGAACCTTCCCACGGCCCGTGGTCATGACCTTGAGTTGTGTAGTGGCTCGTGAAGGGGAACCTTGACTTGGCACCAACTAGGGCACACTGCCTTGCAACCACGGGTGGCACCACGGCTTGTGATGGCCACCACGGGTTGTGAAGACCCTCGTGGTGATGTGAGGCAGTGGCTAGGCCTAGTTTTTAGGCAGCCTTGGCCCCTTACCATCGCCTACACCGAAAAACTTAAGCCCTTGCCCTTATTTCTTGACGTTAACCCCCACGTTTAGGCTCTAGTTTACCCTAGCATTTTCCAAGTCGCTACATTGATTCATTTCCCTTTTTCGAATACAGGGTGTTACAATATCTCCCCCTTGGGATCATTCCTTGAATGAGATTCTAGGAATACCTTGAATGAAAACACTCAAGACTAGCAGCTCACCATGCCTGCAACTCATCAAAATGCACAAAATCAAGGAGGAAACATCAGCTCCAAGCTAATACATAGTCAATGCATCATAAGGAAGTAGGAACTATATCTAGCAACCCAATATGCATGAAAATTCAAAAATCAATCGTGTTCAATGGAGGAACTTCCTTCTCCAAGCTAAAAGCATGTTCAACATCATCTCATGGAGGCTTTATGCTCCCACAAATCATAGTACATCTTGGTGGCTCCCGGGTGAATACAATATCGAGAACTATGGGCTTCTGTAAAGATCTGCTCCCTCAAGTTATCAACATCTGGAACACCTAAATGACCTTGATATCTATGCACACCATCTCCCTCTTGGGAGAAATCCTCAACGGACTTTTTGAGCACCGCCTCTTTCAACTCAACCAAAATTGGATCAAGACCTTGCTTAGCTTTCACATCTGCCACAAAAAACAATTCTGAACCATTATGAACCAAAACACTACCTTTGGTGGAGTGTACTAGCTAAAATCCCAACCGAGCCAAACTATGGACATCTCTAACCAACTATTTCTTTTCATCCTCAATTTGAGCAATACTACCCATTGATAACCAACTAAGAGCATCCACCACCACATTCACTTTACTGGGGTGAAAGAGAACACTCATATCATAATCCTTCAATAATTCAAGCCACCTTCTTTGGTAGAGATTCAAGTCCTTTTGGTTGAACACATATTGCAAATTCTTATGATCGGTGAAAACATCAACATGAACCCTATACAAATAATGCCTCCAAATCATTAAGGCAAAAACTACCACCGCTAATTCAAGGTCATAGGTAGGATAATTCTTATCATGGATCTTAAGTTTCCTTTTGAATCACAGGCAATATCTCTCCCATTTTGCATAAGTACACATCCCAACCCAATTCTAAAGGCATCACAATATACCACAAAGTCATTCGTACCTTCTGGTAAGGTCAACACCGGAGTGGAAGTAAGTCTATCTTTCAACTCTTGAAAACTCTTCTCACGAGCTTCAAACCATATAAACTTAGCCTTCTTTTGAGTCAAAGCCGTCAAAGGAGAAGAAATAGAAGAAAATCCCATAACAAATCTTCTATAGTAGCCGGACAAACCCAAGAAGCTTCTAATATCCGATGAGATTAGAGGTCTAGTCCAACTCTTGACCACATCCGTCTGCTTAGGATCTACCTCAATACCCTTACTTGAAACAATATGACCAGGAAAAGCTACGGACCTTAACCAAAATTCATATTTGCTAAACTTTGCAAAGAGTTGTTAGTCCTTAAGAATTTGCAACACAATCCTCAAATGATCAATGTGCTCATCCTCAATCCTCGAGTAAATCAATATATCATCAATAAACACAGTTATGAACATATCAAGATACTGTCTAAAAACCCTACTCATCAAATCCAGAAATGTCGCCAGAGGATTAGTCAAACCAAACGACATCACAAAAAACTCATAATGACCATACCGAGTTCTAAAAGTCATCTTTGGAATGTCACTTTCCTTCACCTTCAATTGGTGACAACTCGACCGAATCTAAATCCCTCACTCTAACTAGATGGTAAATAAAACCCTTAGAAATCATCTTTCTAGCTTTAAGACAAGAGACAAACTGACCCTTAGGCATAGAATTTCCCCCTTCCACTCAAGGATAAGCTCATTTGGGAACTGAAACTTGACTACACGAGTTCTACAATCAATAGAAGCATAACAAGAGTGAAACCAATCCATATCAAGGATCACATCAAACTCTAACATGTCAAGTTCTACCAAGTCAACAAGAGTAACTCTATGGGATAAGGAAATTGGACACTTTCTATAGACCATCTTAGCCACAACAGAATCACCAATAAGACTAGAGACAGTAAAAGGTTCTAACAACACATCCGAAAAAACATCAAACCTCATAGCCACATGTGGCGTCACAAAAGACAAGATACCACCGGAATCAAGAAAAGTATAAACATCGAGTTGGAAAACTTTCAACATACTGGTAACCACATTTGTTGTGCATGCACCATGAGATGAGAGATGTACATGTCATCAATTAGCATGATGGTACGAAACTCTTTAACCACCATTTCAGATACACCCGATACGAACTTTCTCATCCTTGCCCTAGAATCGGCAATCATTGTTGGAGCATATTTTGATAATTGTGTGAACTTTAGAACATATTCCCTCACACTCATACTTTCTTGACGAAGGTTAATGAATTCAAGAACCTTAGCTTCCCTCATTTCAAAGGGAAAGACCCTATCAAAAAAGTAGTCTTAAACCTCTCCCAATCAAGAGGACCGGCATCTTTCGGTCTTTTCTGTTTATTAATTGTACCACATTTGCACAACACCTTTCAGAATATAAGCGTCCAACTCCGCCTTTTCAACCAGGGTAACTCCCATGATCATCAAAACCTTATAAACCTCATCAATAAATTCTTGAGGATCTTTCTCAACCTTAGAACCATTAAATTCCGGAGGGTTCATCTTAGTAAAGTCCCTCGATCTTGAAGTCGTCGTACCCACATTTTGGTTTAGGGGAACCGCAACCTCCCTATTGGCTTGGGCCATCATGGCTTGAGCCAACACTTGAAAAGCAGCCCTAAACTCTGCATTTGTAACTTGTTCGGCCAAAGGATCAACCGGAGCTTGAGGAGGAGCTTCTTGTTCCGCATTCTCCCTCACATTCCTTCTAGAATAAGCCCTTCGAGTAGACATATCATGTAGATCATCGAGTAAGGATTAGGAGACAGACTTTATAGAGTTAAACTTTATGGAACGACTTTAGAGTAATGAAAGAAGTGGAGTTTCCTAATCATCTTGTAGTTCTTATTCATAAATGGGGCGCGCTTCACACTCATGAACAAGAGACTTGGCTTGAGACATCCTAGAACCTTTCTAAACCTTGTGCTTTGATTACCAAGTTTGTCATGACCCAGGGGTACACCCTAGATGTAAAATGGCGTATAGAACCCAAAGGACTCCATACAGGCCACTTAGCTCTCATAATATAAGAAATAGAGCAATAAGAGTAAAACAATGTCCAAGTCCAAAACATTTTATAAAGAAAAGCGGAAGTCTAAACACTTTGTCTCATCATAGCCATCTATTACAATAGAATGAAATTGGAACTAGCCCATACATCATGTTCAAAAGATAAATATATGAAAAGGAACTAAACGATGGAAATCCATCCTCGAACCATAAGACTCACCATGCTCAGGAATCAATCAAATCCAAGATCTAGCAAAAAAATTGGAACTTGTCTATCGGATCCTACATTTGGGGAAAATGTAGGCAAGAGTATGCATGAGTACAAACAATGTGCCAAGTAAAATAGTTATGCATAAAAACATGTAAAACATGATAAAATGGACATTTCATTTAAATGACATGCAACTTACCAACTAAAACATGACATAAGAGGGTTAGAAAACATAAGTCATAAAATTGTGGTCAACGCAAGCTAACATCATCATTAAAACCTTTGAACTCATATGCAATACTTCTTGAAGTAACCTTAATTCATTATTCATCTTGTTGTGGGGAAGTTAGCCTTAACCAACAAAGAGACCATGTGAGCCATAACATGATCCCCCGGTGTCTCCCACATCGAAAAGTATTGTTCTACTTGCGTAAGATATAACCATGAACTTCTAGCTTAAGTGGATCCACTCGATAAGGAGATTGTTACTAGAAACCTGGCCTCTACTAACGGGTGAGCTTCCATCTCAAGAGATTTCTTCTAGAAACCCAGCCTCTACTACGGGATAACTTCCATCTCACATCAATATCCTCTCGGTGCTAAGCATAATTCCCACGGAATAGTTATTTCTTACTTGTTCTTATCATACATGGAAAGGTATCCTAGGATAACCAATCCAAGCTAGTTTTATTAGGATAGCTCTTACTCTTTGACTCAATTAGGTAAGAAAACCTTTTAACCTAAGAATCCATATTATGTGAGAAAACCTTTCACATCATTCTAGTATGTGTTTATGAGAATATCATTTCACAACACAACATCAAACATCATCATTGGCACTTTACTCTCAAATCACCCTTAAAACATTTACAGATGTTTCATAAGATCATTAATATACTCATACTTTGGCCTTTCAAGGTGCAAAGCTTACTTTCAATCACCACATCTAGAAATCAAGAATTAGATAGGGATTTCATCATAAATTCATGTGATTAAGTCAACTCATGCTTTAGTTCATAAAACTCTTCTTTCATAGTCAACAACCCATATCATATGATCACAATTTGGAAAACATGGGGGGTTTACATAGGTTCATAGGGGAAACATCATGAAAGCATTGTAAATCATCAATTCATGCATATTAAAATATTACTCAATTATTTATATCAACAATTAAGGGAACCCATGGTAATTGAGGAAAACCCTAGCTAATTCGGGGAATTCTACTGTGAAAATAGAAGAATTTGAGGACTCCATGAATGAAAGGAATTCATGGATGAAAACTACCATACCTTGAATCCAAATGCTAGCCTTCAATGGAGGAATTATTAATACCTTAGTTTGAAACACTCATTCTTCTTTTTCTTCAAGTTTTAGAGAGAGAATTATTTGAGATGAGGTTTTGACCTTCTTTTGTGATTTTAGTAGAATGAAGTAAATGGATCTAATTTAGGGGTAAAAAGAATTATATAGGGGTCCTAGACATAGGAAAAATGACATAGTATAGGATTTAATTATTTAGGAAAAGACCCAACTGACCCTGAAAAATAACTGCCAACAGCGACCTACGGCCACCCATCGGCAGACCATGGACTGACCGATGGTCTGTCCTACACGACCGTCGATGGTGGTCAGAAAGGTGAATCCTAGCTATCGAACCATGGGCCCTAACCACGGACTGTGGTCTAACCTACGGTCCATTGGTCAGGCCATGTTCCTGAGCCTCCAAACCTCTCTTAGGCAATGCCATACACGGACCACACCTTCGGTGCGTGGTCCCATCCATGGCCCGTGGGTGGCCGTTGTGGTTGTTGATGAGTCCACAAATTGGACTCATTTAGGGCTATATTTTAATAGAAATGGTGTCCTTGAATGCTTGTTTTATCTCAATACCTAATTAAAATGCTGAAGTTTCAGGTATTTGAAGTTTTAGTGGAAGCATGGACACTTAGGCGCAAAACGGAACAAATAGGGCTAAAAATAACAAGAAATTGAATCCTGCAGATCGCCGAGTTCAACTTGGCAAGTTGTCGAAATGACATGAATAGCCCTTCGTTCCAGTACGCGAAGCCTTGAAAGAAGTGGATCAAAAGGCAAAGAAAGGAGCAGTCGGTGAGTCACCGATCAGTTCCGTGAAGTAGTACTGTACCGCCCAATGATCCAGAATGCTAGGATGGTAAAGGCAAGACACTGAAGGCGATGAGCTAACCAAAAGGTGGATCACCGAGTTCATCAACGATCTCAACTAATGTCGCCAAACAATAATCCGCAGCACAATCTGTGAAAACTATAAATACTAGTTAGAATTTTAGTCTTGGGGGGGAACAATTATTATTATTATATTCACTTTAGAACATACTTTAGCTGATATTTTTCTCTCAAGTTTGGAGAGGGTTTTGTGGAGACTTGAAGAAAGGAGTTCTTCTTCCCCAAGTTGGAAGTGGGTCTTCTCTATTCATTTTCCTTTGCTTAATTTAAGGTTTAATTTCTTATACCCAGTAGATTTCATTATCATGTTAGGCATAATTTCTTATTTCTTGATGTGTGCCTAAAAACCCCATTCTTAGGGTGTGATTTAGCAAATATGGGTTGATATTCTTGTTGGGTCTTGCTTGCTGATAGGTTAGATGTGTTTTAATAGTGATTTCACCTAGTGATTGTGGTTTAATCTAAAGGGTTTGTAGTTGCAAATACAAAGTCACTCATGTGTTTTCGGCTTGCCTGAGAGGGAGGTCGCGAAATCAAAACAACTAGACTGACGGCCTAAGGAGTGGGTCGACATAAGGTTCAGCCCGAGAGGGTGAGCCCTAGTCCCATATCCTAACACTCAGCTCAAGGAGTGAGTAGGGTAAGGCATAGGCTGGTCTTCATGCGGCAAATGAGTGTTCGAGAGGAACGCATTTGAAACGGGGTAAGTTGCCCGAGAGGGAACTTATTTCCATTTAAAGCTTAGCCTAGTCACATTGTCTTGCAAATTTCCTACCGAAAGCATGTACCCAACGATTTATCTCAACTTGTATTGCAGTCACATCCCAAGAACCTTCCCCATACTTGATTTTCTTTTTTATTTTGTTGTTTACTATTTGTGACAAAACCCCCATTTAATATTTGACACTTTCGTGTCACCCCTTTAATTTACTATGCTTTTGTTCGTTAATATCTTTAGCTACGACTAGTTAGAATGTAATTTTAGTTTTCTATCAATTCTCAAAACTGCTCCATTGGGACACGACCCCAACCCTTGGTTGGGTTACTATATTATCGACGATCGTAGACACTCATACCGTAGGATAGTGTCGTTGGTCACGATAAGCATCAAAATGGCGCCGCTGCCGGGGATCGGTGTTATTTGATAATTTTTAGATTAATAGAATTTTTATTCTTTTTAGGTGTAGTTCACTAACTTTACTTTTAGTTTTGTTTTTCATTAAATTTTCCATTTAGATAAGTATGGCGAGCAGCACTCGGGAACTAATGGAGTTTCTTTTAGTAGAGGTATTGATATTCTGGGAGCGTATGCTCACCTTCAAGCAATTGGAGGGTGAACGTATCCACAAGTCATGGGCAAAGTTTAATGAACTGATCAATCAATGCCCAAATCATGACATTCCCGACATAGCTCTCCTTGACTTTTTCTACAAAAGTCTTGGTCCTGGAAACAAGAGGTTGGTCGACCAACTCATTCCGGCAGGCATTGCGAAACAACCATATGGGATAGTAGCCCAACTGTTTAATCAGATGGCTGAAATGAACCAAGAAGTAGAAAAGGACTTCATGTTGGCTTCCCTAATAACTTAGATGGATGATTTAGCTAAAAAGATGGTGAAGATTGAAATCCAATGTAAGAGGAAGGATAAATACATCCCTCCTCATGAGCGAAGAAGTCTCAAGGACTATGAGGTTAAACGCCTTGGGGAAATTCTCTCAATCATTCTCCACAAGGTGATTAAGTAAGATAGAGAGCTGAAAAGAATGAAGGAAGATATTGAAGGAATGACGCGGATGATTTGGTCTCATTCCAAAGGTGTCCAACTGCTCGAGGACCTGATGAGTAATGCGATGCCTCAGCTCCATCAGCAGGGAAACAAGGGGTGGCCTAATGAGGACCTGTCCAACCCCAATAACGAAACTTGAGCAATGATTTGCGTCGTGCCACGACGGTAAATAAGGCGCTTCTTGGGAGGCAACCCAAGGCCTTAAACGTTTAGGATTTTACTTTTATGAATAATGGTGTGTTGTGTCGCAGGATGAAACAGGGAAGTGTGGAAAATTTCAGGTTGGCGAGAAGAAAGTCCATTTTGTGAGTCGCCAAACAGGTCTGCGAGCCTGACTGGATCTGCCATTTGGCTCAACACAAGAATTTTACAAAGCCTGTAAAACTCAGCGGACTCAAAAGCAACTCGGCGCATCGCTAATAAGTTTGGCAATCTCGATGCAACATGCCGAATTCACCCACTAAAAATTGAAGATTTCTGAAGAAAGGGCTGAATAAATGACCACTCAACGATTCGCCGAGTAGGTTGGCGAGTGCGACTAATGTCGCCGAATGGATACAAATTGAACAACATATACGGCCAATAGTCACACTTCTTCATTCTTTTTCACTTTCAAACTTCATAACTTCACACCCAGGTAGCAATTTACATTTTCTCACTTTAAATTAGTATTTTAGTAGCGGATTAGTGCTTGGAACTCGAATTTTCGTTGCCACTTTGTTTACTCAGCGAAAAGGTTAGTTCTGAAACTCTTCGTCCATTCTAAAAAAGATAAACCTCATCTGCAACCTAGGAGTCCACTAATGCGTGTTAGATCTCTATGATATGAGTAGACATTTTCGAGTACCTGCTTCTATTTTGTAAGTTGGGGTCTATTTGCTTTTACTTTCCGACTTCCTTTTTCGCTCTGCTCACCTTGAATCTTAATGTGGAAAACTGAACATAACGGGTGTTGACCATGATTGGGTGTTATGGGTCTTCATTGAAGTTTGTGTTAAAAGTGCTTCAGTTGCATCATCAGGGGTTGTGGGGTTGAAGTCGAATGAATGGATTGAAGATAGGCACGATTGGATGTTTGGCTAGCCGAGTATAGTTCGCCGAACTGTTCGACGGTTCGCTTAACATCTCCACTTCATTTTTTTATTAACGCCTCGTGTGCAGTTAACTCTATAACTTTTTGGCGAACAAGCTTATGTCGCTGAATGCACTCGCCGACACACCGAAAGATTTTCTGTTCGCTCTTTATCTGTACCCTTGTACCTTTCAGGCACCTTTTTTCAGTGATTCACATAATTGTACTAGCACTTCACCCCTGCTCCGATTTAATATATTGTCTAACTTTGTCTCGAAGTCTTTTACAGAAATGGCTAGACCAAAGGTTGCAAGGAGAGATATGTCACCCCGACATGTAAAATCACGAAATTTCAAAAGAGACGAGAAGACAACAGAATTGGAAAAAGAGAGAAGAGAAAGTAAGAAAGCGATCTCCAGCAGAAGGGTCCCTATTGATTCTACTATTCCTTTATGGAAACGTGGAGTCTACACGGTCATAAACTCCTTTTTGGCAAGCCATAACGTGGATAGAATGGTTGCTGCTAACATCGCTGCAGAGGCTAGGGCAAATAAACACAATGAGAACCAGAATGACAATTCGGGGACCATTGTCGAATTTCAGGCTAATGCATCAGACAACAATACTCCGGCAGATGAAGCAAGCATGTAGATAGGATCCCCTCTTTACATGTTTCTCTATTCTTTCTTTACTTTAACTATTGGATACTTTTTACTTGCATTTGAGGACAAACGCTTTCTATTTGTGGTGGGATGAAGCCCACACCTTTTGTGTTGACATTAATGTTTTGTTCTATATATATTTGTGTTATTTGCTTTAATTTGTGTTTTAAATACGGCTTTTTGTGGATGCTTGAGTTTATGGCTCCTGTTGTTTTACTTGCAAAATAATTTTGATCCTTTCGAAAAAATTTAGCCACCTCTTGTGTTGAAAGTGGCTGTTGTTTTGCAAAAATTTAAGTCTCGGTTTCGATCAATACCGATGACTTGAATAGTGCTCTCAATGAATAAACATGAATGCACGACTATGACGAGGCTAAATGAAGTTACATAGACAATATGTCCACTCTTTCCATCTCGTTGTGACTAGCCATTTATCAAATTGATTCTCTTGTGATGACCGTTGCACACTAGCAAAAGTGTGTAGTCTTGCTTGACCGAAATATCGATGCCTTGTGTGTTTAGCTTACTTTGAACCTTGCATGAATAAACCTAGAATTTGCCCTGTTAGTCTGATTGATTTAGAAAGGTGTACTCTTGAGATGATCTTAGGCAATTTTAAAGAGTATGAGCCAATTGGACATATACCACTTTTTGTGACCTACCTATGAGCGTGTGAAACTCTTTTGAACACCATTGAGCCTTATCTTTCTTTGGAAGAACCTTGATAAACCCTAGACCTTACTTGATCCACTACCTATAATCCTCTTGATATGTGGTTTAGTGAATAGCCAACTTAGGACAAAAAACCTAAGTTGGGGGTGTGGTGAAAAGGAAAAGGAGAAGTCAAGAAGTGATATAAGAAGTCCCCCTTTCCCTATGTTGCAGAACAATGGAGCCCTCTAAAAAAAAAAGATTGAAAAAGAAATTTGTGGAATAAAGTACAAAGGATATTGGGGTTTCAAGCAATTCATGGGGAGTGAATAAAAGGATGAATTAGAAGCACTAGAAAAAGAAGTGATAAAGGCAAAGAAAGGAATGCTTTGAGAATACCACATCTCACAAAGAAAAAGTCACTAAGCCTAAATGACCATACCTTTGCACGCAGCCCTGTTACAAGCCTTAGAAAGACCTTTTTTATCTTGAGTAAGCTGGATCGAAAGTCAATTGGAAAATAAGGGCAAACCTATGGGTGAAAACATGCATTGTGTTCCTCTTTTTGAGTGTGAGCGTTGTATCTGATTCCTGATCTTAAATTGACTCATACTTGTGTGTGAATATGGAATCATTCTTTTTGTGAGGGTATTTAGATATATTTGTTGAGCTTGAACTTGCACAAGTAGCAAGTATTGCGAGCACGAGAATCTTTGGTGATGGTGTGTCACAATTTGAATCTTTGAGTACACAATTGATCCTTCCATAAGTAAATTGAGTCTTGTTGTGTGCATTCATGATTTAGTCTTGTGAAGCACTGTTTGAGGCACCCTTTTTGAATGGCTAAACTTGAGTTTGCTTGAAGACAAGCAAAAGTTTAAGTTGGGAGTGTTGATAAGTCCACAAATTAGACTCATTTAGGGCTATATTTTTATAGAAATAGTGTCCTGGAATGCTTGTTTTGTCTCAATACCTGATTACAATGCTAAAGTTTCAGGTATTTGAAGTTTTAGTTGAAGCATGGACACTTAGGCGCATCACGAAGCAACTAGGGCTGAAAAGAACAAGAAATGGAATCCTGCGGATCGCCAATTTCAACTTGGCGAGTCGCCGAAACGACATGAACAACCCTTCGTTCCAGTACGCGAAGCCTTGAAGGAAGTGGATCAAATGACGAAGAAAGGAGCAGTCGGCAAGTCACCGATCAGTTTCGTGAAGCAGTACTGTACCGCCCAATGATCCATAATGCGAGGATACTAAAGGCAAGAGACTGAAGGTGATGAGCTGACCAAAAGGCGGAACACCGAGTTCATCGGTGATCTCGATTAATGTCACCGAACAATCCTCCGCAACACAATATGTGAAAACTATAAATACTAGTTAGAATTTTAGTCTTGGGGGGGACAATTATTATTATTATTTTCACTTCAGAACATACTTTAGCTGATATTTTTTTCTCTCAAGTTTGGAGAGGGTTTTGTGCAGACTTGAAGAAAGGAGTTCTTCTTCCCCAAGTTGGAAGTGGGTCTTCTCTATTCATTTTCCTTTGCTTAATTTAAGGTTTAATTTCTTATACCCAGTTGGTTTCATTATCGTGTTAGGTATATTTTCTTATTTCTTGATTTGTGGCTTAAAACCCTCATTCTTGGGGTGTGATATAGCAAATATGGGTTGATATTCTTGTTGGGTCTTGCTTGATGATAGGTTAGATGTATTTTAATGGTGATTTCACCTAGTGGTTGTGGTTTAATCTAAAGTGTTTGTAGTTGCAAATACAAAGCCACCCATGAGTTTTTGGCTTGCCCGAGAGGGAGGTCGCGAAACCAAAACCACTAGACTGATGGCCTAAGGAGTGGGTCGACATGAGGTTCTGCCCAAGAGGGTGAGCCATAGTCCCATATCCTAACACTCAGCTCAAGAGAGTGAGTGGGATAAGGCGTAGATTGGTCTTAATGCGGCAAATGGGTGTCCAAGAGGAACGCATTTGAAACAGGGTAAGTTGCCCGAGAGGGAACTTATTTCCATTTTACACTTAGCCTAGTCACTATTGTCTTGCAAATTTCCTATCGAAATCATGTACCCAACGATTTATCTCGACTTGTATGGCGGTCACATCCCAAGAACCTTCCCCATACTTGATTTTCTTTTCATTTTTTTTGTTTTACTTTTTGTGACAAAACCCCCATTTGATGTTTGACACTTTCGTGTCACCCCCTTTAATTTACTATGTTTTTGTTCTTTAATATCTTTAGCTACGACTAGTTAGAATGTAATTTTATTTTTCTATCAATTCTCAAAACCGCTCCCTTGGGACACGACCCCAACCATTGGTTGGGTTATTATATTATCTACGATCGTAGACACTGATATCGTAGGATAGTGTCGTTGGTCACTATAAGCATCAGTTGGCACATGTAGTTTTCCCAAAATTGATTCATTTCCCTTTTCCGGATACGGGGTGTCACATATTGATGTTTGCGTAATCAAGACACAACTTCCAATGCAAGTGTTTATGATCGTACAATAGTATAGTAACCCAACCAAGGGTTGGGGTCGAGTCCCAAGGGAGTGGGCTTGAGAATTAATAAAAAAATAAAATTAAGTTCTAATTAGTCATAGCGAAAAACATTATCGAATATAAACATGTTAAATCTAAGGGGTAACGCAAGCGTCAATTATCAAGGGCGTTTGTGACAAGTAAGCAAAAACAGGAAAAATGAAAAGGGAACTAATCAAGGAGTACGTATTCTTGGGATGTGATAGGAATACGGGTTAGACTAGATCGTTGGGTACATGCTTTTGATAGTAATTTCGTTGAATATTTGTGACTAGGCTAGACTATAGTAGGGGGTAAGCTTTCTCTCGAACAACTTACCCCGAATCAAATGGGTTCCTCTCGGACACCCACTTGCCGCATGAAGAACAGCCTCCGCCTTAGCCCACTCATGGTCTCTAGCTGAGTGTGTGGGAGAAGGACTAGATTTCACTCTCTCGAGTTAAACCTCATCTCGACCCACTCCCACCGGCCATTAATTTAGTAGTCTTAGTTTTACGACCTCTATCTCGAGCAAGCCGAAAACACAAAGGTGAAATCGTATTTGCAACTACAATTTCATTAAGTTCCAACACAACTACTAAACGAAATCACATCTAAACAACAAATAAACTATCAGCAAGTAAGACCCTACAATTAGTAAAACCGATATTCACATTATACCAAAATGAGTTTGCATTCAATTAGGTATGAAAATTTTAGTCTCAAAACAAGCCAAGAGTGAAGAATCCAAGAAACCCAAACCTAAATTGTTGGAGTTGAAACCCTTTGAATCTTCAAGTTCTTCAAAACCCTCTTCAAACTTAGAACTCAAAAATCTATGTTAAAAGTTATATATTAAAAATCTTATATTAAGATACAACTCTTAACGAGTATTTATAGTTTTCAAAAATCTATGCTGCAGCGGATCATTCGGCGTCGTTAGTCAAGATCGCCGATCAACTCGGTGATTCGCCCTTTGGTAGGTTTCATCGCCGTCTTGCTCTATCCTTCAGCATCGTTGTGTTTTGGATCATTGGGCAACATAGTACTTCTTCACGGAACTGCTCGGTGATACGCCGACTGCTCCTTTTCACCGCCGATTTGATCCTTTCCTTCAGGGCTTAGCACACTAGAACAAAAGGCGAGGATAAAACCTTTTGGCGACTCGCCAAATGGGTTCGGCGATTCTCAGATCTTCATTTCGTCGTTCTTTCAGCTGCCTTTGTTCCTTTCTGCTAAGTAGTGTCCATGCTTTCCCTCAAACTCAAAATACCTGAAACTTAAGGGTTTTCATCAGATATTGAGATAAAAATATGCATTTGAGGACACTAATTCTATCAAAATATAGCCCTAAATGAGTCCAATTTGTGGACTCATCAACACCCCCAACTTAAACTTTTGCTTGTCCTCAAGCAAACTCAAGTTCAGTCGTTCCAACAGAGATGTCTCAAACAGTGCTACACAAGACTCAATCATGAATGCACACAACAAGACTCAATTTACTTATACAAAGATCAAATGTGCACTCAAAGATTCAAGTTGTGACTCACCAATATCAAAGAATCTCATGCTCACAATACTTGCTTCAAATGCAAGTTCAAGCTCAACCAAAGTGTTCAAATGACCTCACACAAGGAATGAGTCCATATTCACACACAATGGTTTATAATTTAAAGTTTCGGAATCAAATGCAACGCTCACACTCACAAAGAAGAACACAATGCATAATTTCACCCATAGGTTTGCTCATATTTTCCAATGAACTCTTGCTTCAGCTCACTCAAGATTAAGAAGGTCTTTTCAAGGCTTGTAATGGGGCTGCGTGCAAAGGTATGGTCATTTAGGCTTAGTGACTTTCATCCTCATGAAATGTGGTACTCACAACACTTCATTTCCTCTTCCTTCATCATTTTCTTTAGTGCTCATAAGTCATCATATTATTCACTTTCCATGAATTGTTTGGAAACCCCATTTATTTTGTACTTTATTCCACAACTTTCTTTTCCATTCTTTTTCCTTTTCTTTCTTTTTTCTCTATTTTTTTTTTATATGGAGGGGTTCCATTTTTCTCAAAACCATGGGTAAGAGGAGACTTTCCTTGTACTTCTTGACTTGCCCTTATCTTTTCACCACACCCCCAACTTAGGCTTTTGGCCTAAGTTGGCTTTTCAATCAACCACACATCAAGAGGATTATAGGTAGTGGATTAAGAGAGGTCTAGTGTTCAACAAGTTTCTTCCAAAAAAAAAAAGTAAGGCTCAAGGGGTGTTTAAAAAAGGTTCGCACACTCACAAGGTAAGTCAGAAAAGAGGTATATGTCAAATTAGCTCACACTCTTAGAAGTTGCCTAAGATCATATCAAGAGATAGCCTCACTTAGTTGACCGGACCATCGGGGCAAATTCTAGAATCCATCATGCATAGTTCACAGGTAAGCTCATCACACTAGGCACTAACACAATAAGTCAAGCAAGACTCCACACTTTCACTAGTGTGCAATGATCATCACAAGAGACCGCTGAGTGGTTCGGCGAGCTCGACCCAGCTCGCCAAACGGCTCAACGTACCTATTTTCAACCCATCTTCTCGAATTCAACCATGTAACCCCTGAAGACAAAATCAAAGTATGCACTAGTACAATAAAGGTATGACCCATAGCACCCAAACACAACTCTTCGAATTTTATCCAGATTAAGGCATACGATCACTAGAATTCAACAGTCACAACTACTCGAGCAAGATTGTCAAATTTAAGCATGCGTGTAAACAATCTATTCCTATCCGACAGGGTCAGAATACTTTCAACAAGATCTGGCTATTGCAACTGAGCATAAATTTTTATAAAATAAATTCGGGGCACAGAAAACAGACTTTTTGTGTTGCCTACAAAATGATTGAAACGCTAGGCGGCAAGGTAATCCAATTCCGAGCACAAATCAACCAACCAAAATACTCTAAAAGTGCAAGAAACTAGAGTGCAAGTATGAGTTTGGGCAAATAAAAAATGAGGGAAAGTGAATAAAGTTAAAACTTTTAAATCTTTGGCTTGCAAAACCATCTAATTTTTCACCCACTCGGCGATATTAGTCCCGATCGCTGAACTATTCGGCGTAACGCCAAGTAGTCATTTGTCTTGCCGAATAGTACAGAAATTCCATGTATTGTGCGAGTCCAAACGGCGGCCTCCGTCGAGATCACCAACATGATGAGCGATTCGCTAATAATTTCCTGAGGTCGTCGAGTTTTACAGACTCCAATGTAAATTGGTCTTGAGTCTAACGGCGGTCTATTTCTTGGTCGCCGAACCCTTTGGCGATTCGTGAAATGGACATGTAACTCGCCAATCTGAACTTTTTGTTCACTCTACACATTTCCATCTGCACAATCAACACACCACTATTTTATCAAAGCAAAATAAAGCAATAAATGGTTTTGGGTTGCCTCCCAAACAACGCCTTAGTTAACGTCGTGGCACGACGCAAGTGAACCTTCAAACCTCATTTTTGGGGTTGACCATAGTGTCACTAGGCAAACCCCCTTTCTGTCTCGAATTTAGGTGAGACAAAATCTGACCCATTGAGTCTCCAGCTGCTTGATTGATACTGAATGGAAGGTAACGGTTTGGCTAAGGGTCAACACATCCTTTTTCATCTCTTTCAAGATCTTGTCTGACCCTTCAACTTTATTGAGGATAAGAGAAAGCATATCCTCAGACCTACCACCCTCCGAATCCTTTGGCTTTTCGCGCTCGTAGGGAGGAACATACATGTCCTTCTCCCCATCCTTCCAATTAGGATTTCGGTCTCTCCATTCATGATTCTTCCATCTTTCATCTCTAGCCCAACCTTGGTTACCACTATGCCTTGGGTAGTTTGAACGATTACCACCGCCTTGGTTAGTTAGGAAGTTTACTTCCTCATTATACAAGGCTTCAAATTTCACCTCGTCATGATTTGCACACCCGACCCCCACAGCGTTGACACCATGGGCAGCAGCCCCATGACATTTTTAGATAAAATGTCAAGCTGTGTCATGATCTTGGCCATGTTTTGATCTTTCTCATTATCTTTATCCATCTGCTCTTTGGATAGCTTGAATGTAAGGGGGGAGACTTGGTCTTCACAAGTGTACCATCCCCTATTGATGGTCGTCATGCCATCTAAAAGTTGAGCTGCTACTACATACGGTTGTTGCATCAGGCCTTCAGGTAAAAGTTGATCAGCGATACCTTTGTTTACTGAATCCAGGCTTCAGTAAAAGTACTGTAGCAAGACATTGTCGGGCATATAATGAGTTGGGTATTGTAGCATGAACTTTTTAAATCGCATCCAAGTCTCATGGATTGGCTCACCCTCCAAACGCTTAAAGCTTTGGATAATATCCCGAAGAGTCATCATATTCGAATGAGGGAAAAATCGCACATTAAATGCGGTTACCAATTCCTCCCAAGAAGTGATGGATTCACGAGGCAACTCCGCCAGCCACTTGCACGCCTCTCCCATCAACGAGAAAAAGAATAGCCTTAACCGAACTGACTCCTGAGAGATGTTTTTTGAAAGAAAATGATTCGCACACATCCATGAAGTTTTGAAGATGTTCGTGAGGATCCTTATGAGACAATCCACTGAAAAGTCCCTTTAGTTGCAAGAGTTGCAACATAGTGCTCGTTATGTGGAACACTGCATTTCCCTCGGCTGGAGGTAAACAAATGGCCCCAATACATCCCATGAGATGGGGGTCATTAATTTGGGCTCTTGAACATCGTTTAGATTTTCATTGTCGTCTTGGTAGCCCACCTGGCTACCGTTAACACTCATGCTTTCTGAAATATTCACACAAGCAAACAAAACTAAACTACAAATTAAGTTAGTAAAACTACAACTAACAAGAACAAAAATTTTACTAAACTAAGAATTCTCAAATAACACCACTCCCCGACAGCGGCGCCATTTTGATGTTTATGTAATCCAAACACAACTTTCAATGCAAATGTCTACAATCGTACAATAGTATAGTAACCCAATCAAGGGTTAGGGTCGAGTCCCAAGGGACTGGGCTTGAGAATTAATATAAAAATAAAATTAAGTTCTAATTAGTCATAGCTAAAAACATTATCGATTATAAACATGTTAAATCTAAGGGGTGACACAAGCATCAATTATCAATGGGGGTTTGTGGCAAGTAAGCAAAAACAGCAAAAATACAAAGGTACTAATCAAGGAGAGGGGATTCTTGGGATGTGATAGGAATATGGGTTAGACTAGATCGTTGGGTACATGCTTTTGATAGTAATTACATTGAATATTTGTGACTAGGCTAGACTATAGTGGGGGTAAGCTTTCTCTCGAACACCTTACCCCGAATCAAATGGGTTCCTCTCGGACACCCACTTGCCGCATGAAGAACAGCCTCCGCCTTAGCCCACTCATGGTCTCTAGCTGAGTGTGTGGGAGAAGGACTAGATTTCACTCTCTCGAGTTGAACCTCATCTCGACCCACTCCTATCGGCCATAAATTTAGTACTCTTAGTTTTACGACCTCTCTCTCGTACAAGCCGAAAACACAAAGGTGAAATCGTATTTGTAACTACAATTTCATTTAGTTCCAACACAACTACTAAACGAAATCACATCAAAACAACAAATAAACTATCAGCAAGCAAGACCCAATACTTAATCTAACCCATATGCACATAATCACACCCCAAGAATTGGGGTTTTAGCTAGACATGTAAAAGAGAGAGAAATTTATACCAAAATGAGTTTGCATTCAAATAAGTACGAAGATTTTAGTCTCAAAACAAGCCAAGAGTGAAGAATCCAAGAGACCCAAACCTAAATTGTTGAAGTTGAAACCCTTTGAATCTTCAAGTTCTTCAAAACACTCTCCAAACCTAGAACTCAAAAAGCTATGTTAAAAATTATATATTAAAAATCTTATATTAAGCTACAACTCTCAACGAGTATTTATAGATTTCAAAAATCTGTGCTGCAGTAGATCATTCGGCGTCGTTAGTCGAGATTGCCGATCAACTCGGTGATCCACCCTTTGGTAGGTTTCATCGTTGTCTTCCTCTATCCTTGAGCATCGTCGTGTTTTGGATCATTGGGCGACATAGTACTACTTTGCGGAACTGCTCGGTGATACGCCGACTGCTCCTTTTCACCTCCGATTTGATCCTTTCCTTCAGGGCTTAGCACATTGGAACAAAAGGCGAGGATAAGACCTTTTGGCAACTCACCGAATGGGTTTGGCGATTCTCAGATCTTTATTTCGTCGTTCTTTCTGCTGCCTTTGCTCCTTTTTGCAAAGTAGTGTCCATGCTTTCCCTCAAACTCCAAATACTTGAAACTTAAGGGTTTTCATCAGATATTAAGATAAAATATGCATTTGAGGACACTAATTCTATCAAAATATACCCCTAAATGAGTCTAATTTGTGGACTCATCACATATCCACAAATTGCCTAAGATCAGCTATATCATTTGCTATTACTAGTCAATTGGACCAACGGGGCAAGTTCTAGGTATTATCAAGCATGCATTTCAAGGCAACCTCACCACACATAGCATTCAACACAATCATCAAACAAGACTTAACCATTTTCGCTAGCGTGTAACGATCATCACAAGAGTTCTATTCAACAACCGACATAGTCACAATGAGAAGCTATGAGTTCACATATGATTTATGCAACTCAATTCGCCTCATCATATTTGCACACACATGTCGTTCAAAAATGAGCACTATTCAAGTCATCGGTATTGATCACAACCGACACTCAAAATTGCAAGAGAACGGCCACTTTCAAACACACAAGAGGTGGAATTTTTTTTTAAAAATCGGTTCAAAACCATTTGCAATTCTAAACAAAGGACAAACACGATGGATCAAAACCATATATATAAAAACACAAGATACGATCCAACATTTGCAAAACAATACTAGCAACTATCCACAAAACAGCCCAAAAGAGGTGAGTATAGAAATAACTCACCCCGCCAAACTAATCCAGCAATTGTCCTCAAATGCGCAAAAATAATAAAATAGTTTGAAAATAACAGAAAAGGAGTCAAAAGGATCATCCTATCAGGATAATCTTAGGGTGAAGTCTGCCTGTCAGTGACTCCATCTGTCGGGCATCAGTGCCCGGCTCATCAGCATACTTGGCTCCACTGGAGCACACCATCGACACCTCTATGAGTGATGCCTCAACCTATGTCTGAACCAGGGACCCCTCAAGGTCCTCTAGATCATCGTACATAGTTGCATCATGGACACCCAACTCCTCTTCATCAACCTCAGCCTCAGACTCAGCATTTGTGTCCACTCTATCAAGATCTCTGGTCGTAGTAGCCGGAGAAACACTTGAACTAACAGGGACATCTGCACTCGGGACTTCAAGGATCTCCACCATACCAAATAACATAGATAGGTATGTGGACTTTAGCTCATCCATGTCCTTCCTCAGCCCAACAATATCGGTCTTCAAGGCCGTCACAACAGCAGAGTCACCCCGGCCTTGCTCATAAGCCTCTACCCTCACTGTAAGGGCATCAAAAGAAAATTTGTAGGCCTCTATCGACTCTCTGTGCTCTCTCAGCTCAAACCAAATAGGTGCCAGGGCAGCAGTAATAACCCTCTCAATTCGGCCTCGACTCGGGAGGCACGCACATCAACAAACTGAGCCAGATGGCACATCTTAATGACATGGCCTGGGTGATAGGGGGTCAGGAGGACGCAGCAATAGTAGGAGGAGGGGTACAGCAGATGAACCAGGAGAAGTGGAAGTAGAAGGATTAGAGGTACATGTAGGCTCACTAGCCTAAGGAGGAAGTATTCCCTCAGTTGACAACATATCAACATCAACTAACAGGGACGTATCCACCAGTACAACTCTCCTCATGTCGGCCTCATCCCTCATGTTCTCGGCCTTGATCCGTCAGATGTCAGTAGAAGAGGTGGGGGTCACCACCACATCCGTCTTCTCATTCATAGGGACACAAGTGCGCCTGCACACCTAGGTGATCAACACCGAAAAGGGAAGATAGGTTTGACTCTGCTTGTCCCTCATGGCCATCTCTTTCTCAATGAGCAGACCTAAGTTAAGCTTCTCCCGATCCATGATACAGCCCAAACATAATGCCTTCAGATGTCGGAGGATCAACTCATTCTGCAAAGGCATAATGGTTCTGCTAATAAACCTGAACCAGTATCTTGCAGCCACGCTTAGGTCATTCTTCTCAATTATCACACCAGCTTCAATCCATCTTGAGGTCACATCGGAGTTCAGAGGTGCTACGCAACCTTTCAAATCATCGAGGGTCTTCTTCTACACTTTGTCAATGTAATAGTGCATAAAGTCCCTTGAACACCCGAGTACCTTATTAATGTCCGAGTTGCTACACTTCACCTTTCAGACCCGGACCATCACATGATCTACCAGTTTAAACTCGCTGGCCTTTTTGTCCCCTTTGGGAAGCAGCTCTCCATATGCTGAGTAGAACTCCCAGACCCAAGTGGGAATTTAAAGGCCTCGGGGAGTCGTGAATATTTCAATTGGTGGAACTTCAATGTGCTCCACACTTCTTTGTACCGGTCTACCACGCCATCCGTAGACAATCTTTTTTCCTCTAGAATGGTCCTCAAACCATCAGCCTTTACTCTATTGAGTGATCGGGGTGAAGGAAGCTGAACTGGTGGAACCTGCACTACTACCTGAGCTAGAGGTGGAGGTTGAAGAGGCAGAGGAGGCACAGAGATCCTAGACAGATCATTCATTGACTTGGAGCATAGCTCCGCTCTCCTAGCTAGTAGGAGCTGGTCGTCTTTCGACTCAGAGACGGATGTCAGAGAACTGCCCTCAGAGTGGCCCTCACCCTTAGAAGAGGTGAGGTGAGTGGCATAAACACCCTCACTATCGGAGCTCTCCTCCGCTGGTGTAGGTTGTACAGGGCCTTTGACCTTACCCTTTCCCTTTTTTGGAGAAGGTTTGGAAACCATGGCCCAAGAGGTTGCAGCCTCCTTATTAATCACGATCCCTCTAGCCCACTTTCGGGGCGGTTGATTCCAGCCAGTGACCTTTGGTCTAGCCATTTCTACAAAACAAAACCACACACGGTATATGCAATTCGAACAAAAAAGTCAAAGTTATAAAACTGTGTAAGAAGACTCGCCGAAAGTTCCACAGTAAAATCATTAGACTGAAAGCAAAGGTCGGCGATGTCCAAGGCCATTCGGTGGACCACTGACACCATTCGACAAACTAGAAGTAGCTCACCGAAAGTTACAAAATAAATTCAGGAATTAGGGGCGCAGAAGGGCTATTAGAAGAGACCTTTGGGGAGGAGTCGAGTGAATTCAGTGAGCTCACGCATATCACCGAAAGTTATAGAACTTAGACCTCAAACATAGAGAATTTAAAAGGCGATCAAAGGGTCTTTAGGCGAACCATCGAACTACTCGATGAGCTCGACCCAGCTCGTCGAACAGTCTTACCCCATATATTTTCACCCCGACCTTAGAAATCTAACACGCAGCACTCGAAAATGAAATTGAACTATTATTCTAATTAATTAGGCTCAGATCCATACTAACCATGCCTTGGGGGTACTCAGACTTCCCCCAATTTGGCCAAAATTGGCCCATCGACGTCTTTTACCCTTATGAATGACGTCAATCGCTCTATCATTGGGAGAAATTCGACAATCGGCATAATTTGAGGTTACTCAGACTTCATCCAAACTAGACCCACAAATTCAACACAACCCACACAATTAAACATGTTTGGGCTCGAGATTTTATGATTTAAGGACAATTAACACAATTAAACTAAATACGGGCAAGCATCAACAACACACAATCAACAATTATCATTTACTCAATGAGTACAACTACGCAATAATCATACCATCAATTTTATCAAAACTTAAAGACGAGTATTGGAAAACCAACTTGAGACGTAGAGAATTTGAAAAGCTAGGCTAGCAACGAATCCAAAAATCCACCCCGAGTTAACGATGACAACTAAAAACAAGTAAGTACAAAAGTAAGGAAATGTGCGGTTATGAAAGTTTGGAAGTCGAAAAGTATGAAATGAGGGAGATTTTGAATTTAAAAATGGTTTGGTCCTTCTTGACTCTTCAGTTCGCGTGCAAGTCGGCGATCACGACTAACATTGCCAACCCACTCGGTGATGCGTCGAGTGGTACTTTAGTCTGTGCAGTTTTACAGAACCTCCAGCAAAATGGATGCTTCAAATGGCAGTCCAAGTCGGACTCAGGGACCTGTTCGGCGAGTCGCCGACTGGACCTTTGGCTCACCTACTGCTCATTTTCCCACAATTTCAAATTTTCAACCTGCACATTCAACACCCGTTATTCAAAAGCAATATTAAAGCATAAAAACTTGGGTTGCCTCCCAGGAAGCACCTTATTTCAGTTCGTGGGATGACGAATATACCCATCCAAGGTTCATTCTTGGGATTGGCCATTGTGTCACTTGACAACCCTTCTTTTGGCCTTGGATTCAAATGGGTTCGAGATTTGTCCCATTTGTGTATCCAGCTGTATAATGGGCACCAAGTGAGAGGTCATCATCTGATTGAGAGTTGACACGTCATCTTCATTTCCTTCAAAACATTGTCTGACCCTTCAACTTTGGAGAGAATGCATGAAAGCATATCTTTCGTATGGAAACTCACCGGGTCAACCCTTTGATCTTTTGGATTTTTATGCTCATGAAGGGGCACGTATCTCTCCTTGTCCCCATCTCTCTCCTTCCAGTTGTTTCCACGATCACACCATTCCTGCTCACGGTCTCTCAAACCGTCATCATGATCTCTATTCCAACCTTGATTCCCGCTCGACCTTGGATAGGTTAGGCGGAAACCACCACTTTGATTTGCAAGGAAACTCACTTCATCATTATATAGAGCCTCAAAGTGTGCATCATCAGGGTTTACGCCACTAACACCGACAGCATTCACAACCTTAGAACCACTACCCATAACCTGTTTTGACAACAAATCCATTTGGGTCATTGATACACTCAAAATACACCTCCATAAAGAAGTATAAGCGATCGTTGTCAAATAAAGAACCCAACTTGTAGTTGGGGTTGATCTCATGAGGAATATGGTTCAGACTTAAACTTAACTCACTATTATATCCATTTAGGCAAACTATTTATGAGACAAGTAACTAAAAGGGGGGGGGGGGTTGTAAGCAAGTAACAGATTGTTGATTAAGTAACAACTAAACAAGATTCAAACTTTGAATTATCAATATAAGAGAGAAACTAGGGTATGTGTGTTCCCCACAAGCTCTTAACGCAGTAATCCTAATAATAGTAATCATTTCCTAGTGTTTTACATGCAAATTTGGTAAGTTAGGTATCCCTAAGTGATTGGTCCTCCAAATAAGGAATTTCACCTCGCACTTTGGTCCGGCTACGGGTGTATGCTTTACAAACTCTTACATTTACCCAAGATTAGACATCACATCAATGTATGGCTTAGTTTTCACCCTCGCTCCAATTGACATTAGACTATTAGATAGTATCCACAAAATCTCTATTGTTAATTCATTTCTCATTAACTACCTCCTTGGTCCAGCAAGTAGCAACGAGGCGAGTTCTAATGTTGGCCACCGTTAAAAAGTCATCTAAGCGAAAGAACTAACAATACATGCATAAACACTATTCAAGAATTACTTAATTATTATTCATACTTTGTTAATTGGGCATGATTCCCACAACCCAAGTTGTGGATTTAGCTACTCATGCTTGAGAGTTCACAATTCATGTTTTAGAAGAATGAATTCATGAACTAACAATTAGAATAGATGAAACCCGAAATATTCAATTGAATTGCAAAGTGAAAATCTTATAAAACGAAATCCGTAAATCAATTGCTAAAGTGTAACACCCTGGAAAAAAACTAATGAACTAAGCTAGAGCCTCATATGTAGTCTACTAGCCTAAATAGGGTTTAACGTAAAGATAAGAGTCGTAAAATAACCTCCCCTACTTAGTACCAATGTTTTAGGACCTAAACGTCAAGGCATGACACCCCTCTCCCAAGGACAAGGGTCCTCGTGGAGGACCAAGAGGCTGCCCAAAAAGCTGTCAAACCCAGCTTGACCTACAGATGGTCACCCACGTCCCGTAGGTGGGGAGTCGTAGGTCAAGGTTGGTCCTTCCCTCGAGGTGACCACTCTCTGAACCAAACCACGGACCTGCAGGACGGGGCGTGAGCCCACCTACGGTCCTCTTCCAAAATGTTTTCAGTTGTTTAATTATGGTTTATTATGGTTTATTATGATGAATTATGATTGTATTAATGGAGTATTTCTGATTTATGATGAAATTACCCATGGACCCATGATTCCCCTATATTGTTAAATTATGAATCGATGAGGTGGGTTGATTGATATTAGAAGTATGTAAATCTATTATGTTTATGTTTATTGAGTTATTGGATCATAAAATTCCCCTTATCTTGTAGTAATTATGGATGTTTGGGTTGATTTTGATTCATTGCCTTGAAGGGAAAATTGTTGGGGTTTGTACATGTTGATGAGGATTGTGTATGAACTCATGATTCACTTAAATAGTGATGATCCTATGACTATTATGTAATTGTGGTATTTTTGCAAGGTCCTTCCCCCCATACCCTTACACATGACTATGTATGAAAGGTCTATGATTATGATAATATTGTTGTGTTGATTGAAAAGTTATTCTCATGAAACACTATGAACATGATGTGAAAGTTTTACTCAGGTATTAATGATTCTAAGGTTGAAAGGACATTCTCACCTAATGAATCCATGAGCTACCATGATACCATGTTGGTTTGAGTGCTAGGCATTCTTCCATGAACATGAATTTAAAGTAAAGACTTAACATGAATATTAAAGGGAATTAAGCTAAGCACTGAGTGGATATGAATATGAGATGGAAGTTTTTACGTTAGAAAGTCCGGCTTCCTAAGGTAAGTTATCTCATGAGATGGAAACCTTTTACGTTAGAAAGTCCGGGTTTCTTGTAGCAATCTCCTTATACCATAACTATGTGCCCACATAGGTCTTTAGCTAGTGGATCCACCTAAATGCTAAACATGTTAGTTATACCTTAGGAAAGTAGGACACTTCTTTTCGGTGTAGGGGCATGACACCAAATTCCATGTAGCTCACATGGTCTATGTCGGTTAAGGCTATATTTCCCTACATGACAAGAACAAGAACATGACAAGAACAAGAATGTGAACTATGAACAAGAACATGAGTTATGTACTATGATTACTTATGAGGTTTTATTTAGTGTGAATAGGGGTATGGGACTTCATTCATGCACTACACAAGTAGGCTTTGAGAGTGATTGTGGTATGTGCTTTTATGACATGATGCTTTATGAGTTAATGCATGCTTTATATGAACTATTAATATGAATTATGAACATGAACATGACCATGAACTATACTTATGATTTCTTAATGAGCTTTGCTTAGTGTGAGTGGGGGCATGAAACTTCACTTATACATTGCGCAAGTGAACTTACAAAGGGGTTGTGGTATGGTTTCCTCATGCTATGAAGATATATGAAGTTATATATGAATGATTATGGTAGCCTAGGGTTGCTTATGATATGGTGTAACTTATGTTCTTTCCTAAATGTGCATAATGGCTTTAAACTTAATAAATGCATGGTTTCAACTAAATGTCCCTTTTTATGCATGTTTTAAGGATTTTTATGCATGGCTTCCATACTTAGTACAATATTTGTGCTAACCCATATTTTCTGCATCTTTTTATAAGTGTAGGTTCCGGTCGTTTAGATATACTCCTCCTTTCAAGTAAAGCTTGGGTTGACTATTCTCCAACCTTAATGAGTCTTCATGGTTCGAGGAAAAGGCTTATTCATTTCTAGTTTCCTTTAGTACTTTCCATTTTCAAGACTATGTTGTAAATTCTATGACCCTAAGATTGTATTCGATTGTATTCGATGGTTTCTTTAAGACAAGGTCTAGACTCTTATATTTCTTTTATGAAAAAGACTTCTATTGTAAAAAAAATTTAAATTCTGCATCATTTTTATTTACTTATGTTCATGATTATGCTAAGGGCTTGTATGAGACGCCTTTGGGGTCAAGTACATCGTGTTACATCTAGGGGGTACCTCTGGGTTGTAACAAACTTGGTTATTAGGGTACAAGGTTTAGAATTATTCTAGGGTGATGTCTCATGAACCACGTCTAGTAGAGTCTTGTTCATGAGTGCGAAGCGCACCACACTTATGAATGAGAGGCTATAAGATGTATAGGAACTTTCACTTCTTTCATTACTCTTTAGTCGTGCCTTAGAGTTTTAACTCTATGAAGTCCTTTTCCAAACCCTTCTTCTGTCTATAGGATATGAATACAACAAGGGCAACTGCAAGAAGGATGGAAGAGGAGATTTTAAATGAGAGAGTTCCTCCCCAAGGTCCCCAAGGTCATCAAGAGCCTCAATCTCCTCAAGCTCCTAATGATGAGGGGGCTAGGACGAATTTGGAAATAAGGTCGGCTCTCCAAATATTGACCCAAGCCGTGATGGCCCAAGTCCATAGGGATGCTAGAGCTTATGTGAACCCTAATGAGAGCACCGTGGCTTTAAGGTTGAGAGATTTCACAAGAATGAACCCTCCTAAGTTCTTTGGTTCTAAAGTGGGTGAAGACCCTCAAGAGTTTGTGGAAGAATTCTACAAGATAATTGATGCTATGGAGGTGACTTCTAGAGAGAAAGCGGAGCTAGCCGCTTACCAATTGAAGGGTGTGGCCCAAGTATGGCATACACAATGGAAGAGCAATAGGTCGGAAGGATCGGGTCCCATAGGTTGAGAAGTGTTCAAGAAAGCATTCCTTGATAGGTTCTTTCCACGAGACAAAAGGGAAGCCGTGGAAGAATTTATCAATTTTCGCCAAGGAAGTATGGGTGTTGAAGAATATTCTCTAAAGTTTACCGAATTGTCCAAGTATGCTCCATCTTTGGTGGCGGATCCTAGGGATGAGATAAATAGGTTTGTGATGGGGCTATCTAGTTTGGTGAGAAAAGAATGTCGTTTGGATATGCTTCATCATAACATGGATATATACCGTCTTATGATGTATGCTAAATAAATGGAGGATGAGAAATCCAAGAAAAGAATAGGGGAGTGAAGAGGCCTAGGACCAATGATGGGAATTCTTCCAAGGGAAATTTTGAGAGTCAAGGTAGATCAAGGTTCAAGAGAAGGTTCTCCAACCAAGTCTCCTCTAGTGTTCCAAGGGTCAAGAAGGATAGGGTGCCAAACCCTAAGCCTCAAGGAGGTAATAGTGGTGGATCTTCAATGACAAGGCCTACTTGTGCCAAGTGTGGCAAGAAACATGAGGGGAAGTGCCTTGTTGGCACGGATGGTTTCTTTAGGTGTGGAAAGAGTGGTCATATGGTGATAGATTGTCCCATGCTAAAGGTTCACGAAAGAGAGAGCAAGAAAGCCCTCCCTAGTGGTTCAAAATCCGATGCTCCCAAGAAAAACCGTTTTTATGCTCTTCAATCCTGAGGTGACCAAGAGAGCTCCCTGGATGTGGTGACCGATATGTTGCAAGTATTTTCTATTGATGTTTATGCATTGTTAGACCCCGGTTCCACTTTGTCATTTGTTACACCTTTTGTGGCTATGAAATTTGAAATACTCCCAAAAGTGTTATAAGAGCCTTTTTCGGTGTCTACCCCAGTTGGTGACTCGGTAGTGGCAAAAAGAGTCTATAGGATTTGTCCTATTTCTTTGTCTCATAAAGTCACTTTGATTGATTTGATAAATTAGACATGTTAGACTTTGATGTCATTTTGGGTATGGATTGGTTGCATGCATGTTTTGCCTCTATTGATAGTAGAACTCGGGTGTTTAAGTTTCAATTTCCAAATGAGCTTACCTTAGAATGGAAAGGGGGAAATTCTATCCCTAGAGGTCAATTCGTTTGTTGTCTAAAGGCTAGAAAAATGATTTCCAAGGGGTGCATTTACCATATTGTTAGGGTTATGGATGTTGAGTCCGAGACTCCTTTTATAGAGTCGGTCCCCGTGGTGAGTGAGTTTTCGAAAGTATTTCCCGATGACTTGCCCAGCATTCCTTTCGAACGGGAAATAGATTTTGGCATTGATCTTTTGCCGAATACACAACCTATATCCATTCCTCCTTATAGAATGAGTTCGGCCGAATTGAAAGAGTTCAAGGAAAAACTCAAGGATTTCTTAGGCAAAGGATTTATTCAACCAAGCATCTCTCTGTGGGGTGCTCCGCTATTATTTGTAAAGAAGAAGGATGGGTCCCTTAGGATGTGTATTGACTACCGCCAATTGAAAAAGGTAACCATAAAGAATAAATACCCTCTTCATAGAATTATCGATTTGTTTGACCAACTCCAAGGAGCTAGTTACTTTTCAAAGATTGACCTACGTTTGGGCTATCATCAACTAAGGGTGAGAGGGGTTGACATTCCCAAGACGGGCTTCCGAATGAGATATGGTCACTATGAGTTCCTAGTAATGTCTTTTGGTCTAACTAATGCCCCGGCGGCATTCATGAACCTAATGAATAGGGTATTTAGATAATATCTTGATTCGTTTATGATCGTTTTTATTGACGATATTTTGATCTATTCAAGGAGTGAGGGTGAACATATGAATCATTTGAGGATTGAATTGCAAGTTCTTAAGGACCACCAATTATATGCTAAGTTTAGTAAATGTGAGTTTTGGTTAAGGTCGGTTGCCTTCCTTGGTCATATTGTATCGAGCATGGGTATTGAGGTTGATCCTAAGAAAATGGATGGGGTTAAGAGTTGGCCTAGACCTCTAACTCCCACCGATATTTGAAGCTTTTTGGGTTTGGCCGGTTATTATAGGAGATTTGTTGAGGGCTGATGAGTCCATGATTTGGACTCATTTAGGGCTTTATTTTAATAGATTTAGTGTGTTCAAATGCATATTTTGTGCCAATAACTGATGTAAACCCTTGAATTTTAGGTATTTGGATTGAGGACAAAGCATGGACACTAGTGAGAAAAAAAGAACAAGGCAGCTAAAAGAATAAAGGAAAGAACGCCTGAGGATCGCCTAACCCATTAGGTGAGTCGCCGAGCGGCTAGGGTCTCGCCTAATGTTCCATAGTGCCAAGCCCTAAAGGATAAAATCTAGTCGATGAGAAAAAGGAGCAGTCAGTGAGTCGTCGAACGCTTCCGCGATGCAGTGCCATATCGCTCAAAGTTTCAGAACCCCAAGGATGTTGAAGGCAAAAGCAAAATGGCGATGAAAATGACCGAAGGGTGGATCGCCGACTGGTCCTTCGCAGCACACTTTTTTACAACTATAAATACTTGTTTAAATTCTTAGCTTAGTATCTGATCTTTTGTTGAATCATATTATTCTTCAGTTTTTGAAGTTTAGACCTTAGAACTGAATAGAGAAACAATATTTCCTTAGCTTTGAATATTTGAAGATTTCCATTTCTAAGAAATTGGAAGTGGGTGTTGAAGATTCTTCATCATAGACTTTTCTAAAGATTATATCAATCCTACCTAGTTGTTGGAAACACAACTTGGTAACGATTTTTTCCTTTTTACTATGTCTAGCTAAAACTCCAATTCTTGGGGTGTGATTATGTGATTATGGGTTGAAGTAACTACTGGGTATTGTTAATTGATATTTTATTTTCTATTTAAAAGTGATTTCATTCAGTAATCATGGTTGGATTTAATGGGTTGTAGTTGAAAATACAATCTTAACTTCGTGTTTTTGGCTTGCTCGAGAGAGAGGTTTTAAAACCAAAATTACTTAATCGATGGTCTGTGGGTATTGGGTTGTCAAGGGTTCAGCTCGAGAGAGTGAATCCTAAACCCGTTTCCACACATTTAGCTTGAGAGAGTGAATGGACTAAAGTGAAGGTTGTGCTTCATTACTGCTTATTGGTGTTCGAGAGAAACCAATTTGATTCGGGATAAATTGTTCGAGAGAAAGTTTATCCCCACTATAGTCTAGATTATTCACTGATTTGTAGTTGTTTACTATTATATGCAATTACCCGGTTGTTTACTTTGGCCCATAATCCTATCACATCCCAAGAATCCCGTCTCCATATTCGTATTTTTGTGTTATTTGTTGTTTAGTTGATAATTGATTACAAAACCCCCTTTGATATTTGACACTTGTGTCACCCAAAACTTGAATTATGTTTTTCTTCATAAATGTTTTGAACTATGATTGACTTGAGCATATTTATGCTTTTCTATTGATTCTTGAGTACGAACCACTCCCTTGGGACTCGACCCTAACTCACTAATTGGGTTATATTACTATTGAATGATTGTTGATGCTTAGTATTGGATGAAGTATCTTTGATAGTGTTATCTTTATCAAAATTGCGCCGCTGCTGGGGGGTGGTGTTATTTGAGAATTTTTAGTTAGGTTGAATTTTGTTCTTGTTACTTATAGTGATACTTACTTAATTTTTAGTTTTGTTTTACTTATTTGTGTGTTGAAATAGGAAGTATGAGTGTGAACGGCAGCAATGGCAGCCAAGTAGGCCATCAAGATGACATCGAAAACCTCAACGATGTCAATGAGCCTCATTCTAATGACCCCCATCTCATGGGCAGTAATGGTGCCATTCCCTTGCCTCCGGCCGAAGGGAATGAGGTATTCCACATCACGAGTACTATGTTGCAACTCTTGCAACTAAAGGGGCTTTTCAGTGGTTTGGCTCATAAGGATCCCTATGAGCATATTAGAAATTTTGTGGATGTATGCAAGTGGCTGGCTGAATTGCCACGTGAATCAATCACTTCATGGGATGAGTTGGTTACCGCATTTCAAGTGCGATATTTCCCTCCCTCGAAGATGATGACTCTTTGGGATAGCTTTCAGAGCTTCAAGCATCTAGAAGGTGAGCCGATTCATGAAACTTGGCTGCGATTCAAGAAGTTGGTGCTTCAATGCCCCACCAATGGCTTGCCTGATAACATGTTGTTGTAGTATTTTTACCGCAATCTTGACTCGGTAAATAAGGGTGTTGCTGACCAACTTTCTCCTGGAGGTTTGATACAGCGATCTTATGTGATAGTGGCTCAGCTCTTGGATGGCATGACTACCATAAATAGGGTGTGGTATACCCGTAAGGACCAGGTCTCCCCTCTCATGTTTAAACTAACCAAAGAGAAGATGGAGAAAGACCAAGAGAGGTACCAGAACATGGCCAAGATCATGACACAACTTGACATTTTATCTAAAAATGTCATGGGAGCTGGTGCTCGAAGTGTCAACGTCGCGGGTGTCGGGTATTGGGTGTGCTAATCCGGATTAGTCCAAGTTTGAGGCCTTGTATAATGAAGAGGTGAATTTCCTAATTAACCAAGGCAATGGTTATCGTTCAAACTAACCGAGGCAGGGTGGTAACCAAGGTTGGAATAGGGATGAAGGTTGGAAAGATTGAGACTGTGAATGGAGGGACTGTAATCCAAATTGGAAGGATGGGGAGAAGGATAGGTATGTGCCTCCCCACGAGTGTCAAAAGCCAAAGGATTCGGAAGTTGGTTGGTCTGAGGATATGCTTTGTCGTATCCTCAACAAAGTTGAAGGGTTACACAAGATTCTAAAAAAATGAAAGAAGATATGTCTACCCTTAGCTAGACCGTCACCTCCCATTCGGTGTCGAGCAAGAAGTTGGAGACCCAAATGGCTCGTCTCATTTGAACCCGAGAAAGTAAGGGGGGTTGCCTAGTGATTCTATTGCCAACCCCAAGAATGAGGTTTGAATGTGGACTTATGTCGTGCCACGACGTTAACTAAGGCGCTGCTTGGGAGGCAACCCAAGTTTATTTTCTTTCTTTTTGTTTTAGAAATAATGGCATGTTGAATGTGTAGGTCAAAGTGTGGAAAGTGTTGGAAAAGTACAGGTTGGCAAGCTCCAGGTCCATTCGGCACATCGCCGAAGAGGTCGGCGATACCGACTCTGACCGCCGTTGGACTCAAGACAACTTTAAAGTAGAGTTTGTAAAACTCGACGAGCCCAGGAAATTATTGGCGAGTCTTGTAAAACTTGACGAGGTAAGTGATCACTCGGTGTGTCACCGAGTGGTTCGGCGAACACGACTAATGTCACCAAATGGGCGAGAACTGGACGATTTTAAAAGGCCAAAGGTTTAAACTTTAAAACTCTTCACTTTCCCTCACTTTTGACCTTCGCTAACTCACATCCGCTTAGTATTTTCTATATTTCTTGCATTTTTACTGTATTTGTGTTGTTGATTAGTGCTCGGAGTTGGATTACATTTCCACCTAGCATTTCAATATTAATTTGATCGACATAAAAGGTTGGTTTTCCAAACCCCAAGTTTAGTTTTATCAAAGTTGTACTCATTTGTAAATGATATTATCGTTATGAAATGTGTTGGGCCTCTCTGATAGGATTAGTATGTTTAAATGCCTTATTTGATTTGATAATCTTGCTCGTAATGTTTTGAATGTTGAAATCCTATTTTCTTGTGCTTTAAAATGAATTAAATTTTGTGGGGTTGTGCTTGCATGTTGTTTAGTTTAGTTGGGTGAAGTCTGAGTAGCCCGTAGTCATGCCGAAAGACGTAATTTTCCCAACGAAAGAGTGGATGACATCACTCTTAAGGGCAAAAGTCATCAATTGGCCAAATTTGGCAAACCGGGAGAAGTCTGAGTATCCCGGGGTAATGGGTGCTATTGGTCTAGTCTTAATTTGAGTCATGAATGCTTTGATTTTGTTTTCGGGGGGTTATGGGGTTGAATTTGAGAAATTGGGTTGAAAGTAGTCACGTTGGGTCCTTTGGCGAGCTGGGTCAAGCTCGCCGAACCACTCGGCGGTTCACCGAAGCTCCCCATCTCGCCTTTAATTTCATGCTTAATGTGTTGTTGGGCTCTGTAACTTTCAGTGAGAAGCCTGAGGTCGCCAAAGACACTCGGCGACTCGCCAAAAGACTTTTTGATCGCCTTTTGTCTGCACCCCTAAGCCTTTTTTGCACTGTAACTTTTGGCGGGCTAGCCCTTGCTCACCAAAAGTTGTCGGCGATTCACTGAAAGACCTTTCCCATTGCCAACTTACTAAAACTTTAGAGCCAATCCTTTCAGCAATCCCGATCGGGCTCGCCAAAGTGATTTGGCAACTTGCCAGTTGGATCGGCGAGTCTGTCTGCAACTGTTTACTGTGAATTTGATTGAGTTATTTCTAACTTTTTCCTGATGTTTTGCAGACATGGCCAGACCTAAAGTTGCAGGAAGAAACATGCCACCCCAAAAGAAAGCAAAGGGGATTGCACTCGATGAGGATGCAGCTGCATCCTGAGGCAAGGCCACTAAACTTCCCACTACTTGTGGGAAAGACAAAGGCAAAGAGAAGGCACCAGCGTCACCGAAGGTCAGCTCTGATAGTGATGGCATCTATGCCACACACCTCACTACTTCTGAGAGTGAGGGAGAGTACAAGGAGCAGCAGAATGTAGCTTCTGAGGATGATGAGTTGATAGCAGCACAAAGGGCCAAGCTGCGCTCCAAAAGAATGAATGCTCCGTCTAGGATCAGGACTCCTCAGGCCACTACTTCTCATCCTCCAGTTCTAGAACAGGCAGTGATGCTTGCACCACCAATTCAGGCTCCTCCTCCAAAATAGATGAATAGATTTAAGACTGAGGGGTTGAGGACGATTATTGAGGAAAAGCATCTGTCCACAAATGAGGTTATCGACATCTACCCGGAGATAATGGATTGCCTGAAATCTCACAAATTCCAGATCTTCAAAAAACCCCATAGCCTATATATTCCAAATTGGGTTATGGAATTCTACAATGCATACAGTTCCTTGATACCACAAAGGAAGAAGCAGGCAGCATTATTTAAATCGGTTGACTACGTAGTTGTCCGGGGGAAGAGGGTGCAATGCGATTTTACTGCCATTAATGTTGTCCTAGAGTGCACTACGAGAGTGGAAGATGACTTTTTGCATATGATCAGGACAAAGACGCTAGACAACATGAAGAAGTGGCTAGCCCTTTTGATATCTGATGGCACTCCGAAGTGGTTGGAGGTAGGGGCTCCAATAGAAAAGAAATACTTGAATGTAGAAGCGAGGTATTGGTTTGGCTTCATCAACAACACGATCATGCCCTCCCAAAATGAGTCTATTATTCATCTAGCCAAGGCAGCCTGTCTAGGCTACATCATTGATGGGACGAGACTAAATCTGGGGATGATTATAGCATAGGAGATGGTCATGAGGGCCAAGCAACGCTAGACCTCTTTTCCCTTCCCGGTATTAATCACCAAGTTGTGCAGACGAGCTCGAGTACCTAGAGATGCAAAGAAGGATGTGGATCTTCCACATCCTTCTACTGATATCCGGAGGATCGATGCAGAATATTTGAAAGATGAGGCGGAGAAGAAGAAGAAGAAGGCATCCCCGGTGGATTCTTCCCCAGTTGTAGATACAGACTCCCTACCTGCAGAGGCATCTATGCCTACTCCGTCCCCTGGGCCTTCAGGTACCTCTACTGCTACTCCTTCTGACACTCCAGGTTCTTCTGTTGCTGCAATGCCTCTTAGACTTGTTGTTGCTCCCGTCTCCCGGACTCCGATCACCCAGGCTTCATTACTCCGGATGGGACAGCTTGCTCATTCTGCTAATCATCGAGTTACCAGACTTGAGGCCTCCATTCCAGGAATGATTCAGACTGCCCTGGATGATGTCGTATCACCATTGAGCGCTTTCATTGATGCCCTTGCGGCTAGGATAGCGGTGTGCGAGCGTGGCCAAGGGGCCACCGAGGAGGTGACGACCTTAAAGGCTGCTATAGCTGTGTTGCAAAGCAATGTGGATCAGCTGAAGTCCATCGATATGTCCATGATCTTCGGGACGGTGGAGATCCCAGATGTGCCAGAGATGCCTCCGGCTACCACCGGAGATGAGGGTAGAGTTGAGCAGACCGCTGATCCCGAGTTTGAGGCAGAGACTGATGAGGAGTTGCTTGAGGTGGCTGAGGAAGCTGCAAATGAGGGCCTGACTGAGACTGAAGAGGCCATGGTAAATGTTGTTGTGAAGGCTTCCTTAGATGATACACCCTTAACTGCTCCTAGTGCAACTACTGTTCTTTCTGAGGTGACTCTGGGCACTGATGCCCAAGTCCAGACTGATGCACCGGGCACTGATGCCTAGACAAATGGAGCGACAGTGTAGACAGGATCCCTCTTTACTTCCCTTTTTGTCTTACTTTATTTTCACTTTTGGATATTTTTGTTTGCATTTGAGGAAAAATGACTTTATTTGTCGTGGGGTGAGGCCCACCTTTTGTGTGATTTTTTGTGAATATTGATGTTTTGTTTATATATTTGGGTTTTGAGCTGAAATTCTGTTTTTACACTGCTTTTGTGGATGGTTGAGCTTGTGGCTCCGTGTTTTTAATTGTACATGGTTTTTCACCCTTTCGAAAAAATTTGCCACCTCTTGTTTGTGCTAAAATGTGGCTGCTCTTTTGCAAATTTGAGTACCAATTTTGATCAATACCGATGACTTGAATAGTGGTCATAATCGAACAAAAATGAATGTGCGGCTACAATAAGGCCAAATGAAGTTGCATAGTCAATATGTGAACTCTTTGCATCTCATTGTAACTAGCTAAGTATCGAATTGAGTCTCTTGTGATGAACATTGCACACTAGCAAAAGTGTGGAGTCTTGTTTGACCTTGGTGTCAATGTCTTGTGTGATGAGCTTATCGTGAACCATGTGTGATGACACCTAGAATTTGTCCCATTGGTCCGGTTGACTAAGTGATGTGCACTCTTGAGATGATATTTGGCAACTTTAAACATGTGAAACAATTTGACATTATACCTCTTTTTGTGGCCTACCTTGTGAGTGTGTGAACTTCTTTTGAACACCCTTTGGAGCTTACCCTTTTCTTGGAAGAAACTTGATGAAAACATAACCTTTTTTGAACCATTACCCATAATCCTCATGATTTGTGGTCTGTTTGAATAGCCAACTTAGGCCAAAAGCCTAAGTTGGGGGTGTGGTAAAAAGAAAAGGTAAATCAAGAAAATGCAAAGAAGTCCCTTTTGCCCATGTTTTGAGAAAAATGGAACCCCCTCCATACAAAACAAATAGAGAGAAAAAGAAATGAAAAAAGAAAAAGTTGTGGAATAAAGTGTGAAAATACAAAGAAAATGGGGTTTCCAACAGTCCATAGAAAGTGAATAATGGGATGACTTGTGAGCACAAATAAAAATGATAAAGAAAAGGAAAGGAAGTTTTGTTCACACCCCATTTCATGAGGACTATAGCCATCGAGCCTAAATGATTGTACCTTTGCACTCAACCCCATTACAAGCCTTGAAAAGACCTTTTAGATCTTGAGTGAGCTGAAGCAAGTGTTGATTGAAAAATACGGGAAAACCTATGGGTGAAATCATACATTGTATTCATCTTTGTAACTGTAAGCGTTGCATTTGATTACGGAACTTTAAATTGTTAAACCATGGTGTGTGAATATGGAATCATTCTTTGTGTGAGGGCATTTGATCACCTTTGTTGAGCTTGAACTTGCATTTGAAGCAAGTAATGTGAGCTTGAGATTCTTTGATAATGGTGAGTCACAACTTGAGTCTTTGAGTGCACAATTGACCCTTCCATGAGTAAGTTGAGTCTTGTTTTGTGCATTCATGATTGAGAATTATGTAGCACTGTTAGAGTCATCCTTTTTGAACTGCTGAACTTGAGTTTTACTTGAGGACAAGAAAAAGTTTAAGTTGGGAGTGTTGATGAGTTCATGATTTGGACTCATTAAGGGATTTATTTTAATAGATTTTGTGTCCTCAAATGCATATTTTGTGCTAATAACTCATGTAAACCCTTGAATTTTAGGTATTTAGATTGAGGGACAAAGCATGGACACTAGTGAGCAAAAATGAACATGGTAGCTGAAAGAACGAAGGAAAGAAGGCCTGAGAATCGCCTAACCCATTAGGAAGGCTAGGGTCTCACCTAATGTTCTAGAGTGCCAAGCCCTGAAGGAGAAAATCTAGTCGGTGAGAAAAAAGAGCAGTCGGCGAGTCACCGAATGCTTTTGCGATACAGTGCCATATCGCCCAAAGTTTCAGAACCCCAAATATGCTAAAGGCAAAAGTAAAATGGTGATGAAAATGAGCGAAGGGCGGATCGCCGATTGGATCGATGATCCCGACTAACTGCGTCGACTGGTCCTTCACAGCACAGTTTTTGACAACTATAAATACTTGTTTAAATTCTTAGCTTAGTAGCTGATCTTTTGTTGAGTCATATTATTCTTCAGTTTTTGAAGTTTAGACCTTAGAGCTGAATAGAGAGACAATATTTCCTTAGCTTTGAAGATTTCCATTTCTATGAAATTGGAAGTGGGTGTTGAAGATTCTTCATCTTAGGCTTTTCTAAAGATTATATCAATCCTACCCAGTTGATGGAAACACAACTTGGTAACGATTTTTTCCTTTTTACTATGTCTAGCTAAAACCCCAATTCTTGGGGTGTGATTATGTGATTATGGGTTGAATTAACTACTGGGTATTGTTAATTCATAGTTTATTTGCTATTTAAAAGTGATTTCGTTCAGTAATCATGGTTGAATTTAATGGGTTGTAGTTGCAAATACAATCTTAACTTCGTGTTTCTGGCTTACTCGAGAGAGAGGTTTTAAAACAAAATTACTTAATCGATAGTCTGTGGGTATTGGGTTGTCAAGGGTTCAGCTCCAGAGAGTGAATCCTAAACCCTTTTCCACACATTCAGCTTGAGAGAGTGAATGGACTAAAGCGAAGAATGTGCTTCTCACCGCTTATTGGTGTTCGAGAGAAACCAATTTGATTCGGGATAAATTGTTCGAGAGAAAGTTTATCCCCACTAAAGTCTAGATTATTCACTTTATTTGCAGTTGTTTTCTATTAATTGCAATTACCCAGTTGTTTACCTTGGCCCATAATCTTATCACATCCCAATAATCCTGTCTCCATATTTGTATTTTGGTGTTATTCGCTGTTTTAGGTGATAATTGATTACAAAACCCCTTTTCATATTTGACACTTGGGTCACCCCAAACTTTAATTATGTTTTTCTTGATAAATGTTTTTAACTATGATTGACTTGAGCATATTTATTCTTTTCTATTGATTATTGAGTACGAACCACTCCCTTGGGACTCAACCCCAACTTACTAGATGGGTTATATTACTATTGAATGATCGATGATGCTTAGTATTGGATGAAGTATCTTTGATAGTGTTATCTTTATCAAGGGCTTTTTCTCCATCGCTTCTCCGTTAACGGCTTTGACTCAACAGAAAGACAAATTTGAGTGGTCGGAGGCTTGTGAGAAAAGCTTCTAAGAGTTTAAAGATAAACTCACTACCGATCTGGTGTTGACTTTACCGGAGGGTACCAATGGGTTTGTGGTATATTGTGATGCTTCGAGAGTAGGGTTGGGGTGTGTGCTCATGCAACATTGTAAGGTGATTGCCTATGCTTCAACGTAACTCAAGATTCATGAAAAAAATTACCCGACCCATGATCTCGAACTAGCGGCGGTGGTATTTGCCTTGAAAATATGGAGACACAATCTATATGGGGTCCATGTGGATGTTTTCACCAATCACAAAAGTTTTCAATATGTGTTTAGCCAAAAAGACTTGAATCTCTGACAAAGAAGGTGGTTATAACTTTTAAAGGATTATGACATGAGTGTCCTTTGCCACCCCGGCAAAGCAAATGTAGTATGGAAACCCTAAGTCGATTGTCCATGGGTAGTGTGTATCATGTAGAAGATGAGAAGAAGGAATTGGTTCGTGATGTGCATAGGTTAGCCCAGATAGGTGTCTAACTAGTGGATTCCACCAAGGGTGGAGTCATGGTCCATAATGGTTCCGAATTATCCTTTGTAATGGACGTAAAGTCCAAGCAATACCTTGATCCCATGTTAATGGAATTGAAAGAATCGGTACTCAACAAGTCCGTTAAGGCTTTCTCCCAAGGGGGAGATCGGGTGCTTAGGTACCAAGGTAGATTATGTGTTCCAGATGTTGATGGCTTAAGAGAACAAATTTTAGAAGAGGCTCATGGTTCGCGGTATTCTATTCATCCGGGAGCCACCAAGATGTACCGTGATCTACGGAAAGTCTATTGGTGGAATGGCATGAAGAAGGATATAGCGGGTTTTGTGGCCAAATGTCCAAATTGTCAACAAGTTAAGGCCAAACACCTAAAACCGGGAGGTTTGTCCCAATATATAAATATTCCCACTTGAAAGTGGGAGGATGTGAATATGGACTTTGTTGTGGGTTTGCCTCATACTCGAAGGCAACATGATTCTATTTGGGTCATTGTGTATAGGTTGACAAAATCTGCCCACTTTATTCCCGTCAAGGTTTCTTATTCGGCAGAAGACTATGCCAAATTATACATCAAGGAAATAGTGAAGTTGCATGGGGTTCCTTTGTCTATTTTTTTGGATAGAGGTACTCAATTTACTTCACAATTTTGGAAGGCATTCCGAAAAGGGCTTAGACCAATGTTAAGCTTAGTACCGCTTTCCACCCTTAAATGATGGTCAAGCGGAACGCACCATTCAACCTTAGAGGACATGTTGAGGGCATGTGTTATATATTTCAAGGGTAATTGGGATGACCATCTTCCATTGATAGAGTTTGCCTACAATAATAGCTACCATTCAAGAATTGCCATGGCTCCTTTTGAAGCATTGTATGGTAGGAGGTCTAGATCTCCGGTTGGTTGGTTTGAAGTAGGTGAATTTGCTCTATATGGTTCCGAATTAGTTTATGAGGCCATTGAAAAGGTTCGACTCATTAGAGAGAGATTGGAGACGTCCCATAGTCGGCAAAAGTCTTATGTTGATGTTAGAATAAAGGAGCTAGAATTCCAAATTGGTGATTGGGTCTACTTGAAAATCTCACCTATGAAAGGTGTGATGAGGTTTGGTAAAAAGGGGAAACTTAGTCCTTAGTATGTGGTCCCATACCAAATCTTGAAACGTATTGGGAAAGTTGCATATGAGTTAGACTTACCAAATGAATTGGTTCCGATTCACCCGGTATTTCATGTTTCTATGCTTAAGAAATGTATTGGTGATCCGGTATCCATCATCCCTTTAGAGGGTTTGGGAGTTGATGAGAATCTTTCTTATGAATAGGTTCCGGTAGAGATTTTAGACCGGCAAGTTAAAAAGTTGAGAAACAAGGAAGTAGCTTCCGTTAAGGTTTTATGGAGGAATCAATCAGTTGAGGGTGGTACATGGGAGGCCGAGGCCGATATGAAGTCCCGCTATCCTCATCTTTTTTCTTCTACTCCTTTTCAAGCTTGAGGTAAGTAGTTCCTCTTGAGTTTTAGTGTTTTGGGGAGTCATGTGTCTTGTATGAGTTTTTCATTATTTCCTTATGCCATGCATGTTCTTGATGAAATTCATGTTTAGGAAGAAAATCAGTTTTTTTTTTCTAGTGTATTACATGCAAAGTGATAAGTTATGTATCTCTAATTTGTTGGTCCGTTAACTAGAGAATTTCACCCCGCACCTTGGTCCGACTACGTGTGTATAATTTACTAACCCTTACCTTTACCTCATATTAGACATCACATCAATGTATGGCTTAGTTTTCACCCTCGCACCAATTGACACTAAATCTATGTTGATAATTCTTTTCTTATTAACTACCTCTTTGATCTGGCAAGTAGCAACAAGGCGAGTTCTAACATTTCCAACCGCTAAAAAGACTTCTAATGAAAGAATTATCAATGCATGCAATAACATTATTCAAGAATTACTTAGTTACTATTCATATTTTGTTAATCGTTCATGGTTCCCACAACCCTAGTTGTGGATTTAGTTACCCATAATAGCAAGAACACAATTCATATTTTTAGACGAAGAAATCATGAACTTACGTAATGAGAAGAAGAAATCCAAAAACCCAACTTGAATTTCAAAGTTAAAATCTTCAAAACAAACTTAGGAAATCAAGAATTGCTAGAATTGCAAGTTAATCTCCAAAGCCAAAAACTAGAACTAAAGTAATAACGTCTAACCCCCAAAAACGAGGTTTACATGCCCTATATATAGAAAAACATGTCCCAAATAAAATGGAAACGAAATAAGGAAATAAAGTTTCTGGACACGTTTCGATCTGTGACATTGACCTATGGACCGTGGACTGACCTACGGTCCGTAGGTCCCTTCCGTGGTTTGAGACTTAGGCAATTTTCAAAATCTCAAACTCTCAGTAGCAATCGACAACTTTCTTAGCTTGTAACGTAGGCTTTGGGTCAGGTGTGGTACATTTGGATACTTTTTATTGACTTTTTTCCCTCCTTGACATTACATTAGGATTTTTACCTCTTTTTGCCCTATTTTTGACATCCTACCTTTTTACCTTCTTTCCCTTGACTCTTTTCAACCATGGATATGACTTTTGACTTTGTAGCTCTTTATTTTTCACTTTCTTCTTTTTTTTGCATTCTATTTTTTCTTTATTTTTCAATCCTTTTATTTATCATCTTTTGATTCTTTGGCACAAAGTCACATCCTCTTCTAACTTTTCTTTTTCTCTTTTCAACACCAAACTCTTTTCATACCCATCTTTCTTTCGGTTTCCTCTTTCATAGCCACCCACAACATATGGATTTTCCATTAGTTGAGGTGCACAATATCCGATGTCGGACCAGGGCCAGGATTGAGGTAACTTTTGCATTAGCCACCCTCAACTTAGGATTTTGGCCTAAGTCGAGGTGCACATGTCCAAGGAGGGACCGGGGCCAAAACACTAGATTAAGGGAAGGTGAGTTAAGGGTTTAGAAAGAAATGGTCTATTTAAGGCTCAAAGCATTTGGATCAATGGGAACATTCATTTCATTTGGTTGGATTCGTTTAGGCAATCAGTGGACTTATTAAAACAAGGGCCTATGATCACCTCCTAGCCTCTAGCGTAGATTATCTTAGCAGGACTAACCGAGCAAGTTCTAGATTGGCACAAACCTGTCTGAACAATTCAACTCATCTCACTCTCTCTTGGCACATTGTTACATTATCAGATTATCAGTTACCCAGTTCAAGTTTAGCTTAAGTCATGAGGTCAAGTTGGTTCATTATCATGTCATATTAAGAGCCAACACATTTAACTCATTCTAGCCTAAAGATTTTAGCATATATCACAATTTTTGGACGGGTATCATTTTTCATTCTTGACTATGCTTCATTCTTTCTCATGCTTCTACACATACAATCCTAAAAAATGCGGTTTTCAACAGAAATTAAGACAGTCTCTTGGGGGAAAAGAACACAGGCAAGAAAACCCCAAGAGAGGATTATGATTTGGGTTACTCAGACTTCACCCTATCACTCACAATACGTTTACACCACCCCCAACAAAATAGAGTACATTTGTCCCCAATGCACAAAAAGTAAAAAGTAAAGGATCGGGTGAAGCAAACATGTGGTGCATAACACCGAAGACCTATCAACAAGCGGGTGGGTCCGGTATCCCGGAGCCCGCTGGATCAACACTTGGGCCACCCTTAGTAGGGCCCACATCATCTATCACAACACCCTCAGTAGTGCTATCAACCATTCTAATCGCACCATCAGTAGTGCTCACATCATCTCTCACAGCAGCTACAACCCCAGTGGTGGGTATAGACCTCGAGGCTCCAAGATTACCCTCACGAATCCTTTGTTGGCACAATTCCTCATCCACAATGGACACTCTCCTAGCCTGGTCAGTCTGCTGGTGCTCTCGCTTCTTAATTCATGCATCTTCAATAGCATTAGAAGTGCGACTGGAGCGGGGATTCTTCCCTCGAGCATGGGTGGACTCGGGTTGTGGTATGACCTCTCTAAATAAGGCATCTAAAACCTCATCATCAGCAGGTACAGTAGGAGTGGACTCAGGCTCATCTGTAGGTGGAGAAAGGATGGTATCAAGATCAGCCCGGAGACTAACCAACTCCTTCCGGATGGAAGAGACATCAGTGGTGGGGGCTGGTCACTCGAGGACTCGCAACTCGAAGGCATCCAAGCGCTTATTAATGGCTTGGACCTTCAAGTCCATCATATGCTTCATCCGCCGCTCTATCCTAGGCTCGGACTCTGAAATAGACCGCTACATCCATGGCTTCACATGCTGAAGCAGTGTGGCCATCTATGCCTCCAACTTTTGAACACGAGCCCGACTGGCAGCCTGAGATGGGGAGGCCGATATAGCATCAGTAGTGGCTGGAGGGGTGTTTTCTGCACAATGCATGTGCTCCACATCATCTACCAAATCCACGCCCAATGGTGGTACCTCAACCTGTGGCTCTCGTCACGGAGCAGCTATGTTGGCCTCATCCCTAATCAAGCCGATGTCTAGAGTTTTATCACCCGCACCGGCTCGTCACAGGGCCAAATTGGTACCCCCAACGTCTCTGCACAACTGGAAAATGAGACAATGAAAGGGTAAAGTAGTGGTAGCCCGAAAATACCGCTTATGGATGTCCGCAATCAGCATGCGGGCAAAGTCTATCTTAAACCCAGCTACCAAAGCAGCCACCATCACAGCACGGTCCCATGTAAGAACAGTCTGCCTGAGTAGGTGACACCCATTTCCGCACTAATAGCCAGAAGAACTTAGCCACAAAATTCAAAGTGGCCTTCTTGATTGATAAGGTCGGGGTGCTAACCCACTCGGCTAGCTCACCGTCTGTAGCAATATGACTCGCCAGCCAACATAAGACGGTCTCTCTTTTCTCTACATTCCGATGGAACTCCCTGCTCTGCACAATGTCCCATCTGTAATCAAACTCAGCCGTGTTGAGTGCCCAAGTGCGGGCAGGACCGTAGAGGAACCGACGGATGGTGATCTCAGATATATCTACAAAAAACCCACACAATAGTGTAGCCATGAGTGGTGCATGGGCTGCAGACTTGGTATTTCTGTGAATAGGGCCTCAGAGGGTGACTGCGTAGGAAGCATATAACTCCCTCACGATCTTCTCTCTATATGTCCCTAGTTCTCGGGACATCCACTCACACTTATGTTGCTGGAAGAGCCGGTGGATTTCGGGCACGGTATGCAGGCTGCCTGTGAGTACCATGCGCTCCTTTGTAATCATCTGGGCCATTCTCCTTTTGTCAGTAAGCATCCGGGCATCCCTATAAATCTGCCATTGACCACTACCACACCACCGATTTGGGTCCTCCACAACTTGGGCAGGGTCAGTGTTCGGTGGCACTGGAATATCTCATCAGACGAGGCATCCCTACCATGTGAACTCGAGCCTGTTGCGGAGCTAGAAACAGATCCAGAAGCAAATGCGGACTCAAAGCTAGAAGCAAACCCAGCCGGTGATCCGATCATTGTATCCCCTTCATCAGACTAGGAGGAAGTGACTACATCGGGAACAATCTGCTTAGATTGATTACGGGTAGTCCGGGGTGATGTGGGTGATGTCCTTCCAGTGGGGGGGACATATGCGGGGTCATTCTCAACATCAGTATCTTCGTTAATTAGCTTACAGGTTGGTGCCGTTGATTTGGACCTACCTTTGCGGCGATGGCCGGAGCTTTCTTCGGAGCCATAGTACCTATTGAGGATGAATTAGTACTAATATAACCTCATAACACACTCGAAACAATTTTAGAACCAAGAATGAACCAAAAAAAACAAAAACAATTGAGACAGTGGCTTCAGTGGCCACCTATGGTGGGTACCTAGGGTCCGTACGTTAACCTACGGTCTGTGGATCCCCTCTGTAGGTCAGAAGTCCCATAAATTTGGGCTCTGATGGGAACCACGGATGTGCAGAACGGTTTGTAGACTGACCTACGGACCGTATTCCACCTTCGTGGTTCCACACTTGGTGGAATTGTTATGTGCAATAGACCACAGACCTGATCTACAGTCCATATATTGACCTACGGTCCGTAGACGGGGTCTCGTGTATCAAGTATATGCCATGTATCAGACATGCTTCACTTCTAAACCATTTTTTTAACAATTCAAACAATCAATCTAAGTCTAATCATGCATTTCAACACAATTTATGATAGTTTGTCATCCTTAAGGTTCCGATTACTCAATTTTTAACATGTATTGCATACTAAACTAGGAACCCTAAGTCGAAACTTGCATTTTGACTCTCTTTCTCTGATTTAAATTATTACCAAGACAACACAATCATATTCTATCGTTCCAAGGGTGTTTCTAACTTTAGTTTAACATGCAATTTCATACAAAAACAACCCAAGGTCAAGATCCACATCATGACTTCATATTTTGAACAATGAATATCAAAATTCAGAGTTAAGTTGAAATCAATTACCTTACAAGCAATGGAAGTGGGTGATTGTGTGATGCTTAAACTCCTTAGGCCTTTTGGATACCAAACCCGGACCTTGAACTCTTCTTGGGAATGAAAAATGGGAGTGATCAAATTTTGGGGGAGAAAGTGACGAAAATACAGTAGGGGTTATGATATGTATGGGAGATGGGAGTGATTTGGGGATATAATGAGGGAGTTATGGGATTTGGAGGGGTTAGAAATGGTTAGGAGGGAATATAGGAAGCAGGGGAATGATTTGAAAATAAAGAGTTTTATTAAAAAGGGGTCCGGGTCAGGTCGACTAAACCCTAACTTTGGACCCACGAAACCCCGTCGACAGGTCATTGTTTGACCTACGGACCCCTAAAGGGGTTGTAGGTCACTCAACACTTAGAAAAAATTAGCAGACTACCTGGGGTCTACGGATACCATTCACGGTCCATGTTTTGACCTACGAACCATCGATGGGTTCCGTAGACCTCTGCACCAGACATTTTCTGCATATTTTTCTTTTCGTCCCTGCACATGTAGCAACCGTTAGGCCTTTGTTTTTACATTTTCTGGACACTTTTTAGACACGGACCCTATGCTATATCTAGCCAACACTAAAACAAAAATAAAGCACATATCTAAAGGAATACAGAAAAGCAAATAAACAAAGAAAAATACAAAACAGAATAGAAAAACCTATAGTTTGCTAGATTGCACATCTTGGGTTGCCTCCCAAGCAACGCTTGATTTAACGTCGCGGCACGACGCAGGCCTCTTGATTACTCAGACTACATCAATATAGTAGGCCTCAACCACTTCTTGCACATTCTCCGCTTTTCCCATATAGACCTTGATCCTTTGTCTGTTTACCTTAAACTGTGTTCACTCGCTGTTTTCGAGCTCGACCGCTCCATGTGGGAGCACGTGTGTGACTAAGAATGGCCCGGTCCACTTGGACTTGAGCTTGCCCGGAAACAAGCGCAACTTATAGTTGAATAGAAGCACAAGATCACCCACAACAAATTCTCGCTTTTCAATCCTTTGATCATGATACTTCTTCATCTTCTCGTTGTACAAAGCTGAACTTTCATAAGCTCTCTGGCGAAACTCATCAAGCACATTCAAGTCACTCATTCTCTGATTCGATGTGGCACCCCAATCCAAATTTAGCTTCTTTAGCGCCCACATAGCCTTATGATCTAGCTCTACGGACAAATGGAAAGACTTCCCATATACAAGTTGGTAGGGTGACATACCTATGGGAGTCTTGAATGCGGTGCGATAGGCCCATAGAGCATCATCAAGCTTCCTTGACCAATCAGTTCTATTAGCATTCACTGTCTTGGCCAAAATCTATGTGATCTCAACTTGCCCACTAGACTGCGGATGGTAAGAAGTGGCTACATTGTGGCGGACGCCATATTTCTCAAGTAGCACCTTGAACAACTTATTACAAAAATGGGAACCTCCATCGCTGATAATCGCCCTAGGTGTACCTAATCTGGAGAAGATATTCTTTTTCAGGAATGCGGTGACATTTTTACCTTTATTGTTGAAAAGCGCAATTACTTCCACCCATTTCGACACATAATCGACCGCTACAAAAATATACTTCATCACATGTGAGCTCAAAAATGGACCCATAAAATCAATGCCCCATACGTCAAACAACTCTATCACCAATATCGGATTCACAGGAAGCTCTTGCCTTTTAGAAATTCCTCCTTCTGTTTGGTAACGGTCACACGACTTGGCGAAATCATGAGCATCTTGGTGGATGGTAGGACAGTAATACCCACATTGCAAAATTTTATGCGTGTCACGACCCGAGAGCACCCCCTAGTCGTAACCGGCGTACTCGACCTCGAAGAGGTCTAATACAAGCCTCTTAGCATTCATTCATCGCATAGACACTAAAAACATAATGAATTTAAAGCTTTCTTTACCAAGAAAACATTTAAT